>OX451211.1:1860479-2122979 GCA_949628255.1 Macrophya alboannulata | reverse complement strand
GAAGAACAAAAAAAAAAAAAAAAAAATTCTAATGATATCAATAAAACGAAGAATAAAATTTTCTCCGAGTTCAAAAAGGAATCGAAAAAAAGTTATTTCAATTAATGAGCGATTTTTATTTTTGTTTTTTTGTTTCATTACGAAATGTAATTCAATTGAAATTAATCATATTTTCTGTTTTTTTTTTTTTTTTCTTTTCTTTTCCTTCCCAAAATACGAAATTATTAATTGGTATTTATAGGGTTTCCATAATTCTTGTCTTTGCTTGATAAAAAGAACAAACAAAGAAAAACGAAAAATCAAAGAAATGAAAAAATTTAACAAAAATAAATAATTGAAACAATCTTGTTAGAATATCTTGTAACGTGAACGTATCTTAGTATTATTCTATTTTTTATTTATTTTTTCCTTTTTTTTTTTTTCTTTTTTCTTTTTTTGTTGTTAATTAAATGGTACTCCAATAACTCCCACGTTGTAAGCTCTATACATATAAATAAATATATGCCTATATAATTGCCAGGGAGATCGAGACAATAAATGTAATCATGTTACACTGAGAATATTGCGTTTTGTTTTTATTTGTTATAACCCGCAGGGTGCTGGCTGCTGGTATATATATAACTATCGTTTTTGTTTTCCAACTTTTTTTTTTTTTCCTTTTTTTGCATTTTTCTTTTTCTTCATATCAATTATTTATCATTTTTGATAGAAGATATTCCACGGGACGGGTGTTTCATGTGATTTCATTGGAAACAAAAAAAAAACGAACAACAAAAAAAATTTCACAAAAGGTCAATAAAAATTTCGAATTTTATCTCATTTTTTTTCTTTCTCTTCGTTTCTTCTCTTTCACTTCCTTATCTCAAAAATATATAATATCAATTTTTCGACATTGTTCAACTCCTCGAAAACGATGAAGGAACAAAAAGAAAAAACTTTGGAATTTTCAGTAAAAACAAGAAACAAAAAAATAACGAAAGTTAATTTTGATAATTTTTTTTTTTTTTTTTTTTTGTTTTCTTTTTGACTTTATTTCTTTGAACAAACGAAACCGTATGAAACACTCGAACTGTGTGATATAATATGTGAATATTATACATATTAAAATCATATTAAACGAAAGAAAAAATAGTAATATATATATATGTTTATACATAAAATAACTATATATGGTAGCTATATAGTACTAGCCTGTACTGACCTGTAGCACATGGATGCGTGTGGAGGATGTGATTGTGGATAATGGAAAAAAAAAAAAAAAAATAGAAAAGAGGTAGCCAAAAAATCAGCAAAAAAAAAAATAAAATTATTGCAAAAAAAAACTAAAAAAAAGTAGAAAGAAATTAGTAACGCAAAAAAAAAAAAAAAAAGAAAAAAATGACAGATTATTATTGTACATGAAATGTTTGTAGAAAAAAAAAAGCAATAAATAATTTAGCGAAGTGTGCGTGTGGGGGGCAGGTGTTTCAATTGCGATTTTCATAGCGGTGGCGAACCGAGCCTCTTAAGATAGTTAATAACGTCCATGTGTTGTGGGTCAGAGCACCCTAGAAATTGTCCCGATTATCCCAATTCTTTTACCTTTGTTTCGTCACCCAACCTAGCCCACCACACTACGCTACGCGTATGCCAGCCAGCATTCTCTCCAAGATTCGAATTTTTAATTTTTTTTTTTTTTTTTTTTTTCTTTAGCTCTTTCTTTTTTTTTTTTTTTTTTTTTACTTCCATTCAATTTATTTGCATATATACATTATCGATTTCAAGAATATCTTAAATGTAGTTTTTATCATAGTTTTTATTTCTTTCTTTGATTTTTGTCCTGTGTTTTGTCAAATTTCAAAAATTGAGTGCGAGGAAAATCGAGAGAAACAAGAAAAAAAAAAAAAAAAACGTGAATTCTATCTCTTTTTTTTTTTTTTTATTTTTTTTTGTTCCATTTGAGTTATGTTTTTTGTGTTTTTTTTTTGTTGTCCCTGTATCTCGAAAAAAACCAAAAAGAAATTCTGCAAATTTTTGTCAAACTTGAGAATAAAAAATCAGAGTAAAAAAATCGAAAAAAAAAAAAAAAAAAAATTCAAAAAAACAGAAATCTTGGTGGAACGCTGCGCATATTTGGTTAAGGTGCCCCTTAATGGGGTTTGCCTGACCTTACGTGTAACCGGCCTGGTGTTGGTTGGTTCGCAGGATCAGACCGAGTCGGCGGCCATCTTGAAAATCAAGGAGAGCATGCAGGAGGAGGCGAAGAGGTTTGAAAAGGATTCAGATCACCCAGACTATTTCATGCAATAAACATAATTTCAATATCCTATATATACATGCATATATATTAAATATATATATATATATATATATATATATATATATATATATATATATATATATATATATATATATATATATATATATATATATATATATATATATATATATATATATATATATATATATATATATATATATATATATTTAATTTAATAAGCGAGAGAATGGTCGAAGAGAAAAAAAAATCCCAGAGAAAAGGAGAGAGATATAAAAAAAAAAAAAAAATTTGAAAGAGGAAAAAAAAAAAAAACCATACATTCATGAAAAAAATTATAATAAAAAAAATATACGTCTGAACCCATTCTATTCCCAGATATAATGACGTGGATTGCGATGGTTATGATGATGATAATGATGATGATGATTATGATTATGATATATGATTATAATTAATGATGAATATAATGAATAATTTAATGATGGTGGAAAACGAAACAAAAATAAATAAATAAATAAATAAATAATAATGATAAAATAACGAGAGAGAAAACAAAAAAAAAGAAAAAAAAAAAAAGCACAAACCATTCCTAATCCAATATCTAATTGATGAAAAAAAAAAATATAGATCTTTGTCTGTGAAGAATGAAGATAATCAACAATAAAGCCTCACACACCCCCACCTTTCCAATATCCCCAATCCTCTCCCATATTAACCCCCTCTCACCAAAAATGTATATCGAAAGAAAAAAAAAAAAAAAAAAACTTGAAAAAAAAATTTCCTAACGTGTTGTTATTATTGTTATTAATTATTATGCATATTATTATTATTATTATTATTATTATTATCACTTGTTTTTCTTCTCCATCCCTTCTTTCAAAAATTATTTTCAATCGAACTCTCTCAGAAAAAGAGATTGATTGATTGATTGATTTATTTATTTATTATTATTTAGAGAGAGAAAGAGAGGGAGAGATAGATAGAGGGAAAGAAGTTTGGGGTTATTGAATTTTTTCAGTGGTGACGTCGCCGAGGTCAGGGGAAGGTCAACTAATATTTTTTCTTCAATAATAATAATGATAATATATGAAACATTTTTGATTATCAAGTTTGGAGAAAAAAATTGCCGGAGACGTAATTTTATGCAAAGAATTTTTTGGATACGAGTTGCAGAATTTTTTTTTACCAATAATAACTTTTTATCGAAGATCAAAAATTGTTGACAAAAGAAAAAAAAAATAAGACGGTGCCGAATAAAATATTATTCAAGATTCATTTGCGAGAGCCTTGTAAAACTTCAAATGCCTACCACCCAGCTGTATGCGTTTTTTTTTTTTTTTTTCCTCATATTTTTCTTCGTTTTTTTTTTTTTACACTTTGTTTATTTCTTGTAAATTATTCGCGTGATCATAGGGTGACAAGAAAGAAAGGAAGAAAGGAGAAAACAAAACAGTAATAATAATTATTGACGACAATTTTGATAAGATGAGAAAAAAAAAAAAAAAAAATGGTAAGAACGGAACCTGCAAAAAAATAATATATATACAGGTTGAGTCACGAGAAACTCCGAGAATGGGAGGAGCCTGATCGATGAATTAGGCCCTGCAGCTCGATACCCCGTGCGCGTAATTCAAATTTTCATACAGCATTTTTTAGCTTATGAAATCTACTACAACTTTTGTCTCTTGTTAATTTCTGTGAGATGATTTTTCATTGGGCTGCAGGGCCTAATTCATCGACCAAGCTCCTCCCATTTTCGGAGTTTCTCGTGACTCACCCTGTATATACAGGGTGTATCAGGTTGAGCGCACCGAATTGTGTGAGTAGATTCCGCGAGACATTCTAAGACTAAATTCCCTTTACCAAAAATTCAAGGGCCTAATAGTTTTCGAGTTACAGAATATCTAAGTTGACCAATCACAGGGCCTGGAGCCGACCGAGTCAGGGCCGTGTCAAAAGAATAAAATAGGTAGTGCCCGTGGGTCTGATCCCGTAAAATTTTATTTTCCTATTTCAAAGAAGGCGTCGACATCATCTTCGGGAAAAGTCTTTGTATAGCATACGTCTTCCTTATCTGCGTCCAGGTCCTCCGCTTCGTAGTCTTCGTCTTTCAGGTCATCCGCTTCGGATGGACATTTCCCGAAGATGAGTCGATGTCACCTTCGAAAAAGGAAAATAAAATTCTACGGGCTCACACCCATGAGCACTACCTATTTTATTCTTTTGATACGGCCCTAACTAGGCCAGCTCCAAGCCCTGTGATTGGTCAACTAAGATATTCTATAACTCGGAAACTATTAGGCCCTCGAATTTTTGGTAAAGGGAATTTAGTCTTAGAATGACTCAAGGAATCTATCCACATCATTCGGTGCGCTCAACCTGATACACCCTGTATAAATATAGTGTCGTAGGAATAAATAATAATTATGAATAATGAAGAATAAATGTCATCTATCCTGTATAAAAGAAAAAAAAAAAAAAAGAATGAAACAAAAAAAGGAACAAAATACGCAAAAGTATATAATGTTTTTTTTTTTTTTTCTCTTTCGTGTTTTTGATTCGAGTACATATTTATTGCTACACATATACTCATGGATAGTATATCTATACTAGCTATTCGAATATAATATAAATATGGATCGATGAATCCGTTTATTTCATCCGTTTAGTATTACCTTTTAATATACATGATCATATATATTATACAGATACACATATAGTTATAAATATATAGTATCTAGTCTCCGAAGGATTAAGGTAAGCTATTATTATATTTAAACAGTTATTAAATATCGATATAAATTATATATCTATTACATACAAACATATATATGTATATATTTTTTTTTTCATCCATTTTTTTTATTTTGATCTATTGTATGGAAATAAAAATTCAAAATTTCATTTCTCGACCTTTAAATACATACATCCATATAGCTATATACGTGAGGCACATGAATATATATACATATTGTATATTATACGTATACCTACGATGTATTATGTTACCTATAAAAAGTACATATCAGAGCTAGTAATTATCTCGCTCTCTTTACCTCGGAATGATCGTTCTTCGAGACAATAGAATAGTCGGTTATATTTCTCTTCCTGAGTAAGATAGTTGAGAAAAAAAAAAAAAAATAGATGACGATTCAAAAGTTAAGATTTTATAGCAACGTAGGCTGGAACCGTCGTCCGAACACCGCATCTACAATACAATACAATAAACGTTAAATCGAAGCTGCGGAAGAACTCACTCCGACAGACTGCAGGGGGTTGTTTCTTCCTTTTTCTTTCCTGTGGCGGAGATGGAGGGTGGAGGGCACGAGGAACAGGGTCACACAGAAAGTGTTTCGTGGCGGGTTTCAGCATCCAGGGTAACTCGGTGGGGGCCTGTCGATGGAAAGAGAAAAAGAGAGAGAGACAGAGATAGAGAAAGAGAAAGAGACAAGGACTTGGAGAACGGGCGTGCTTATCGTGCATCGTCGTCTCCATCCACCTGAAGCGGTCCTCCAACCGTTCCCAGAGGAAGGAGGGACTGAGCCAAACCGGGAACCCCTTACCACCGTGTCACCGGCTTACAGCTGACGTCTGCGAAAAAATCCTTACCACGTATACCGATCCGATTTTAAAACGGTGTGAGTGTCCTGTACTGTAACCTCGTGTACTGTGCTGTCATGTCCCTGTCCCTGTCCCATCATCCACAACCTCAAAGGGAATCTAATTTCTTTCGAAACCCGTAAAGTGAAAAGACTTATCGAAATACGAGAATAGAACGGGCCGAAGAGGCATGAAGATCCTCTGTTCCTTACATCATCGAAGTTATCCAAAATACAATGGGCGAGCTGATCTCTCTTGGATCCCGAAGTAGGTATGTGCGTGTGACATTGACTGGGCATCGTCGACGACGTGTGCTTTTTGAAATAATTATATTCGGTATTTTTTTTTTTTGAATGGAGACGTTTAAAATTTCGATCCGTCATTATGATTATCTATTTTCGTTCCCTCACGAGGTCCTCTCGAACGGTATCTAATACCCTCTGACATTAACGTCGAGAGTGTGGCAAGAAGTCGAAGATTGCGATAGACTAGAAGGGTTCAGAGTGATATCCACATCCGTCACCCCCCGGATCGAGAGCAATTCGCGGTTATAACAGGTTCGTAAGCGTTTCGAGACGCAGATCATGTCCTCGTCGGAACCCTCGTCGTCGACTACCCTCCCGGCGACGTCATACTGCGACGTGGTGACGCACGAATCCCGATTTTAGCACCAGGTCTTGGTAACTACGTTGCGTCGTCGGTTTGGTCCTCGAGTCAAGTCGCCTAGGAAACCCGGTATGACCTGATTAGTGATTGCGGAGGAAGTCGCTCTCAATGTCTCGTTATCGCGATTACTGTTATAGATGAGAGTGCAGAGCGAGGTGTGCAGGGGCCAGTCGATTGAGACTTGAATCCTAATTAATTCCAAAGTTACATACGAAGAGTGTCACTCGAGAGAGATCACTGCGGTACTGACTGGTCCGTGGATCAGTATCGCATACATTGAAGGGATCAGTTCGTGGATTCACCACCAGCCCATAAATGTTACACGTATCTCTTCCCTCGCAGTAATTGCACCGCGGAGAGTAACTCCGTCTCTTGTATACAGCATGAAGTCAAAATTGTGGTAGAGACCTGGTTCTATCATCTCATTTTTCCTTCCTTCATGCGGTCTCTTTCCCTCCGTCACCGTACTGACGATGAGTTGGAGCCTCCTCAAAGAGTGTGCCGGGCACTTGACGAAGCGACGCTTTCTATTCGTGGCACAATTTCAAGGATCGATACATCGACTGGCGTAGATTCTGGTGTCTTCAAATAGCGGTAGTTACCAAGGGACGAGGACCACTTGCCATTCACGGCCTCCACTCGCTAAGGTGTGGATGCTATTTAGGTACTAGTACTTTTAAACGTCGTCTGATGGGCGTGGATGGATGGGTACACACGCGACAGAATTTATAACCGGTCAATGATTCCCCGATTTAAGAGACCCCGGACTTCTTCAGCATACCTTCAAACCAGTCGTTTTCACCCTTATTTCATTTCACTACGTCGCGTTATAACCGGCTCATCTCCATAGCCAACCACGTAACAGACTCTCTCTGAGCTCGTATCAGCATGAGCAAACAATAGCTGATCATAGTTCAGGGAGAAGATGGAAGACGACTTCTGGTATCAGGATTTTATATCCAGGTTCCGTCTCTTCAAGATCTCGTCTTAGGGGATAGAAAAAAGAATTGAGAGAAGAAGAAAAAAAATGGGGACTGCACGATGGCTTTGTCTTGCGGCAAAGGTCAACGTTGTTAGTTTCTTTAAATCTAAGAAGAGATAGTAAAAACCGCGCATGGTCCGCGGATAGTGCCTACGCCGAGAGCCTATTGGCCGACCTTTTATCCGATGCATCGCATCGTTCCGCATCCATCCTGAGGAACCGCATCGTGGTATCCCGAGGGAAGGGGTGATAAGGGAGTGAGAAAAAAGACTTTTTTTTATGTTTTTTTTTTTTTTTCACCGAGTTAGACTGGGCGAGGAGTGACTAAAGATAGGTGGATAGGTGATGGGAACTCCGCAGGGACATCGTCTAGTTGCCAACTAGTAACCAGTAACGGTTCGTCGCAACATCGAACACAAGTGCTCACCACTACACTCGGATTTCTACCCTTCCAAGGCTGTCTCTCTAACAACGTCACTGCTCTTCTGTGCCCCCCACCACTTTTGTACAACGGGGTGAACCTCTCCGCCTCCAATTTCGCAAGTTCTGCAAAATCTCGAGGAAGAAGTCGAGCGGAGGTCTTTAGTCAGTCGACGTTCGGCAGTCAAACGTGGTTACGATAATAATAATAATAATAATAATAATAAAGTAAAATAATGAAATAATAGTAAATATAATAATCGTCAGTTACAGTGGTTCCGTTTCAGACTTATAATCCCGTCTTAGATACCATTCGACAAATTTTTTATGTACTTCACTTTCTGGCTAATTTCAATATCACGGATTTCAAATGTGCTGAAGACATGGAGAACGACAAGGCGAGCCCTCGAGGTGTCAGCAACGCCTGCAAGATGGGGGTCCCTCTGCCACTGGTTCTTTTACTAGTACTCATCTACGCAGCTCAAGCTCAGTAAGAAATTCCATGATATTCTGATCGGTGTTTAGAGTGTTGGTTGTGCAAGTCCCCGTTTCTCTTTATCTTTGTCACAGTACTCAGCATCATCTACATCCACCATTTCGGAAATAATTTCAAAACTTTGTAGAACCAGATACTAAAGGACACACTATCGATCTTCGTGATGTTTAAACCACTTTGCATGAAGTGGTTTAATGGTTTTTCCTCCCACTCGCACTGGTCCGAGACTATTAGCGACTATTTTCTATTCCGAATCACATTCTCATCGTCTTCTGCATCCCCATTATTGTCAGTGCCTACTCTAATTCATCAAAATTTCACCACCGATTACCAATCAGTTTGATGTTGTCGAATGTGCCGAAGACTCAGTGTCGGATTAACGAAATTGCCACCCCAATTATACGCGTCTATTTCAGATGTTTCATGAATTTGGTTAGCGGAAATTCAGGGTAATGTCACATTGGTCGACGTCTAATCTTTTCAGTGAAAACATTTGTCAATCGATTTCGTTATAATCCACAGAAATTTTCTGATTTTTTGCAACCGCAAGAATGTGCTGCGGTAGACCCAGGCGAAATTATTCTTTGATTATTCTTCATGCTTTATAATTGCTTCGAAGCTACTCGCAACTTTGGATCAAAAGTGATCATTCGGAGTGTCACAGTAGAAGACAAAGTTCATTTTCGACACTCCCTGGTGTTTCCCCTAAAATTTTGCAGCCTCAGGTCTGGGCGGTGATCCGGCACTGGTAATAGTCTTCGAATGAATGTGTACTAATTGCGGGGTTGAAGTTCCTGTGTTTCTGTTCACTTGGCACGTTGCATTGGGAGTTCTTTTTTTTCGTTCCGAGTCCTTGTCGGTTAAGCACTTATCCGATCTTCGTGTCCTTCGGCTTTGTCCAATGCTGAATTCGTTTCCAGTGTAAATAATTGTCTCGAAAATTGTCTGGAGCTAGGCGTTCGTTCGAAGGCTCAATAAATTTAGAATTGCCTAGGTACCTAAGTACCTACCTACCGTCACTGACTAATTGGGCCGATGGAAACTAGAATATGACACACCCCTTCAGCGAAAAACACACGAAATATTTACAGAAGGAGTTTGGAGTTCTATGACCTCTTGCCAGAAGATCCAAAGTTGTATGACAAGATGCGACCGCCTAAGAAAGATGGACAAGCGACAGTCGTCTACTTTCACGTAACAGTTATGGGTCTAGATTCGATAGACGAAAATTCTATGGTAAGATTTCCTCGTGTCTGTTCAGGTACAGGTACAAAATCAACGAGTGTATAAGGTGAAAGTACTTAGATTTGGTGCAAACTGTGCGATAACATTTCGATATAATAATTACAGACCTACGCGGCTGACATTTTCTTTGCCCAAACATGGAAAGACAACAGACTACGACTTCCGGAAAACATGACGTCCGAGTACAGGTGATAATCAGTAATTCGAATCGCTATATTCAATCGAAATTCATACCAGGAATGGAATCGAATGTAATGATCCGGTTTTCTCTTTCACATTTTTCATCATTCAAGGTTACTAGAAGTCGATTGGCTCAAGAACATGTGGAGGCCAGACTCGTTCTTCAAGAACGCGAAATCCGTAACCTTTCAAACGATGACAATACCGAATCATTACTTATGGCTTTACAAGGACAAAACTATCTTATACATGGTCAAGTATGTTCTGATCTATTTTTCTTCCTCCATATCCATACTTTACTCAATTCAATGGACATTTCAATATGGATCAATCCAGACAAAGTAAAGATGATTTATCATCGTTTTAGGTTAACGTTAAAACTTTCCTGCGCGATGAACTTTTTGATTTATCCACACGACACGCAGGAGTGTAAATTGCAGATGGAAAGTTGTAAGTAAAGCAAATAGACGGATTAGATTTAGCCGAATTCGATCGTCTGACGTTTAACATATATTTTTTCGAACAGTGTCCCATACGACGGACGAAATGATATTCCAGTGGGACCCGGACGTCCCTCTTGTGGTTGATGAAAATATAGAACTACCCCAGCTTCAGCTAGTGAAAAACTACACGGCTGATTGCACGCAAGTCTATTCCACCGGTAGGTTTATCGATATTAATTATCTTTGATTAATTTTGCACTTTATCATGGGACCGAGGAAATTTAAACGACAGAGTTAAATCGCTCGGTTATACTATACTCGTCCTGATCGGAGCAGACTAACTTACAGATTGAACGGTAAATAACTTGTCATCTTAAGTGCATTAGATATGTTCTGTTTTTTACTTTTTCTTCTTAGCACACAGATTTGAACCGAGCAGTTTTCTTCCCCAGGAAACTTCACCTGTTTGGAAGTAGTATTCGTACTGAAACGTCGACTTGGCTACTACCTATTTCACACCTACGTTCCTACATGCCTCATCGTGATCATGTCGGTGAGTTGAATGGCGAGAGAGAGAGAGAAAGATCTCGAAGGTCTGTGAGAAATCTTAAGCTAATCAAATCCGAATAAAAAAATTGAATCATATCAGTGGGTCTCGTTCTGGATCAAACCGGAAGCCGCACCGGCGAGGGTGACCCTTGGCGTCACATCGCTCCTCACACTCTCGACACAACATGCAAAAAGCCAGGCCTCTTTACCTCCGGTGTCGTATCTGAAGGCTGTCGACGCTTTCATGTCCGTCTGCACGATATTTGTGTTCATGGCACTGATGGAATACTGTCTGGTCAACATTGTACTCGGAGACAACGACGCTCCTAATGCTAAACCGCCACCCCCACCGCCTCCGCCAGCTTCTGCTGCTGGTCCCGATCCCACGAAGCTCGACAAGATCTACGATATTGCTACCAAGGTGACACGTGGACGCACGTTTATAGATAGTATCCCACTCTGCCCCTTGAAGACGAGAATTTTTAGGAATGTGCCGTGATCCTTGAGCATGAGTGCTATCTCCGAAACCGTTCGATCGATTTTTGCAAAATTTTATATCTGGGGTCTCTTGATGATCCTATTTACGAATCTGAAGTCCAAATTTTCGAATTCAAAATGGCGAGTCAAAAAACCAGACAATCGATTCTTGGGAAAATTGATTCCTAGACCATGGTTTCTCTTCTTCAAGGCGGGGAAAAAAAGAGCCCGATTACTTGCACGCGTGACCCTACGACGTGGTGAAAAAAAAAATTAACAGAAATGAACTACCGGTTTGCGGGTTACGCGGAAATTAATCGGGCCTCTAAATTCCTTAAGTGTGATTAAAGTTCGGTTATATTCTGACGCAGAGAAACGCGATATTGGTTATGGACCGATCACAGAAGTCGACTGCCGCAGCACCTCCCGGACTTACGCCAGCACAACGAGCGAGAATGCGTGCATTGAACATCGACAGAGTATCAAGAGTATTTTTTCCGTTCCTATTCACCCTTTTGAATGTAACATACTGGATAATGTTCGCCGAGTATATCTAGATCGTAGGATCCTCGCGTTTTATGCACGATGAAAATAATAAAAAGACGAAAGAAAAACTTTTTTCCGTTCACTTTTACGAATCTATCGACCGCGGTGTCGATTGTCATATACGAACGGAAATTTACATACCAGTCCGCTTGATAAAGAGAAAAAAGAAATTGCGATTAGCCGTAAGTTCCGAAGCAAAAAAAAAAAAAACACAAATACGTTTTTCTTTATAGATGAGACGTCGATCAATGTATTCGTAATCCAGCTTATTATATACCGAAGATTTTAATTGCTTGCCACTATAAAATTAATCCGAAAAATTTGATCTCGAATTAAAAGTATTGGTAAATCTGAATGCGTCGAAAAAAAAAAAATGGAAAATCAATGTCGAGTCGAAGATAAAAATTCATTTAAACAAACGGTAAATTTTCACCTAACTAATTATCGTTTCTACAGCTCGCCATATATTATATATCTATTATATCGATATTTATCAGATATTATCGGGTATTATAGTTCGAAATGTGGAGTAATAAAAATTTCGAATCACTTTTGTCGTATATACCTGTCTTATAAGTAGATGATGAGTTATAAGGGCTGATTACATAGATTATTCGATAACGCTTAGATTTAATTATGGGTATAATTTATTTTTGAGTATTAGGTAGACAAGACGTATACGCATAAGTACGCATAGATACCACGGAATAGGATAAGAATTAGGACCGATTTTTATTTATATTTTTTTTCATTTTTTTAGATCTTTATTGGCTCAAAGTTGACTAATAAATACAGTACAAATGCTTTTCTGTTTTATTTCATTTTTTGATTACTTATTGGTTTTCTTCATTATCATTATTACTAATTTTTTTTTGTTTTTGATAATCCGATGTAAAAGAGCGGGCAAAAAATAAAAAGCTTGTTGGAGAAATTTTGAAACGCCATTATTCATTTTCCTTTACAATATATGTATATGTTAGGTATAACGTTGTTATAATTATTATACACGTTACAGGGTTAGGCCGGTTTAATCTATCCACGCGAATAACTCCGATGGCATGGCTTGTAGCGAAAATTGACCCTTACAAAAGTTTCAGGGTTCAAAATGGGAAAGAAGTTCGCGTTATTAGATTTTTCATTGGATGCGCCGCTGAGGTCAGGGAAAGGTCAACTTTGTTTTTTTGAATAGAAACCCATATTTTTTATTGCGTAATTTTGTTCTACTTGAAAAATCAAACGACTTTTGTATGAAACATTCTTTTGTGAGACATCAATTTTTAATGATATTCAGCTGAACGACGAAAGATTTCTGAATTTTTGAGAACGTTTTACTGTTAAAATATCAAGTTTGGAGAAAAATTGCAAGAGACAAAAAGTGCGTAATTCGACACAAAGATTCTTGGAGAATAATTGCAGAATTTTTTTCGACAACTTTTTATCGCAGCTTTTTCAATTGCCTGGAAAAAAAATCAAAAATTGTTAAAAAAAAAATCTGCAATTATTCTCCAAGAATCTTTGCACGAAACTAGGCACTTTTTGTATCTTTCAATTTTTCACCAAACTTGATGGTTCAGACGTGAAATGTTCTCAAAAATTCAAAAATCTCCAATCGTTCAGCTGAATATCGTAAAAAGTTGATGTCTCACAAAAAAATGTTTCACACGAAAGTCGTTTGATTTTTTGAGTAGAACAAAATTATGTGATAAAAAGTATGGGTTTATATTTAAAAAAAAGCAACTTTTGTCAGGGTCAATTTTCGCTACGAACCATTCCTTTGCAGTTATTTGTTCGGACAGATCGAAATGGCCTACTCTGTATGATAAGAAACAAGAATAAAAAATAAAAAAAAATAAATAAAAAATATGATAAGATAAAATGAAAAAATAAATGCAAAGATTGACGCTAAGCAAGTGATTATAGATTACGACGAATATATGTATATGTATAATAATTATGAGAAATTAAATGTTTCGCGATTATATGTATATGTGTATACCTATTTAAGTGTAATTATTCAATCGAGCTTTGTAACAAAAGAAAAACAGTAAAGATAAAAAAAAAAAAAAAAAAATTACCTCTATATGTGCGTATAATCTCGTGTAAATTTGAAACTTACTTCTTTTTTTTTTTTTTTTGTTTGTTTTCTATTCTCGAATGCTTTTCCTGGTTTGTGCGATGTTAATAATTATTATCGTATATATTATCTTATATATATATATATTATATTATCTTATATTATCTTATAATTATTATATTATAGGAGGAATATAAAATTTTGAAATTCTTAATCAATCGATATATATAAAAGTCCTAATGAAATTTTAAAACAGAATAAAAAAAAAAAAGAAAAATAATAATATCCTATTACTGCTCGATCAAACTCGTACGTCAGTGATTATATACTACCTAAAATATAATGTATGTATATTTATTTATTTTATTCAATTTATTTATTCATTTATTTATTTTGATTTTGTATCATATCGATTAAAGGTATATACCATATACTTATGTATACATATGAATATATGGTATTTTAATTATAATTATAACAATAAGATATTGTAAGAAGAATGTGTTTCATGCGTGGCTGCAGCACTGTCGCTATATACATACATACATATATAATAATACAATAAAATCATTGCATGATGATAACATTTATGTATTTATGAAAAAAAAAAATATATATATAATATATATATATATATATATATATATATATATATATATATATATATATATATATATATATATATATATATATATATATATATATATATATATATATATATATATATATATATATATATATATATATATATATATATATACATATATATATATATATATATATATATATATATATATATATATATATATATATATATATATATGTATATATGCATTATACATATATATACACAGCGATTTAAACTAAACTGTATATCTGTTCATTCATTAACCTTGCGAAAAAATTATAAAAAAAAAAAAAACATAAAATAAATAAATAAAACACTAAAAAGAAAAAAACTGACTTCGAAATAGAGAACCAAAAAATTTCCCACCCCCCTTTTTGGTTTCTGAGTCTGTACGTCCCTGCAGTATGGAGAAAATTTATATGTAAGGTACAGAATATTTTTGAAGAGGGCAGAGCTACTCTTCGCAGTTTTTATATTTAATCTGTTTAGCAGTTTTGTTGTAGATGTGACTCACGAGAGATCATGGGGACTTGGTACTGTAGTCAGCATTTTCTCTTATTATCGTATCTTTTCGTTAGCCTGCAGGCCTCAGAGACCACGTTCCTTGTTAACTAGTTATAAATATAACAGCTTATACCAGTGACCCTCTGAGTAACCGATATCAAACCCCTCTTCCAGGGGCGTAACAAAAACAGACAGAATTTTTTTATTTTTTTTTCCGATATTTGCTAACATTGAAGTCCATATTAATTCCGTCAGATTATTCGCCAAATTTTCCTAGCGAACTACAAAAGAAAAGAATAAAAATTATTCATTGAAGACGATTCAACAGACCAAAAGATTACACTCGTAGCCTTTCTTATCTCTTCTGTCTGACACACCGTTTTGTATCTCAAAAAAAAAAACAAAAAAAATAATAAAAAATGAAGAAGACCACGATGGTCACCCCAAACGAAAGGAAATACGCCCAGTATTTCTTATCTCATTGGTCTGCAGTCGGGCCGGAATATTATCAGCCCAAATATCCCGAGGTCAAATCAGCTGAGCACAATAATATGATCTCGTTCACATAGAGCTGAAGCCAGAGTAAAACTAGCTGGAAATAATCTTCTTCTGAATAAAAAATGAAAAAAAAACAAAAAAAGAATTACTTGTCAAATTTTCTTTCATACGATTTGAAATTTTCGGCAAAATTTGATGAAATTAATTTTCACCAGGATCACAAACTTGTGAGTATAGTGAGGTACATAAGAAAGTCTCGATGCGTTAAAAAGCAGATGTTTAATCTATGTAGAAAAAGAAGAAAAAAAAAAGGAAAAGGAACAAAAAAAATTCCAAAAGGTTCCGTCCCCAAAGAACTTCCACCGCTATAGAATAGTTGGGAACTAAAGACAGAAGCAAGTGTTCAGCACATGTTAGAGATCTCGGCTTTCATTTACGTCCAGATTATCGTCTGGTTCATTCTCTCTGTCTCAGAGTAAATTTCGCCTGTATAAAGCCAATTATTATTCCCTCCGAAATGGCAATAATTCTGAATCTTTATAACAAGAAATTTGTCCAAATCAACAAATCGAACCAACACACTCGTCAGTCGTTGATACATTCTTAACGAGACTATAATCAGTCCTCAGAATTTCGAAAATCGAAGAAAGGTACTGCGGAGTTATTCACGGAGGGATTAAACGCAGGTAAAATTGTGCAAAAGTGATTATCCTTAGGTAGGTAGCTGCTTAAAAATTTTCTCCGAGTTCCCAAGTACGTTATACCCTCCGTGAATGAAAATAATTTGAACTTATCTTTCCGTCCCGTCACAGACGAAAATTCTGATTATTGGTAGTACAGCATAGAGAGTACAACGTGCCTTCCTGGAAGGCTGTTAAGTTCTCGCCTGCAGGATGACCGGGGAGCGATGGAGGAGACCCTTTTCTCTGATTGGTTAGGAAAGGGCTCCCAGGAAGGGAGGCACTCCCGACTCTAGCCCTTCAAGCTGTTTTCAAGTCCCTCAGTTCAAACGGTCGCAGTCCCCCTCAGGGATCAGCAGTATATTTCTTCCTCGCAGAGGAGCCTTGCTCAACGTTCTGTGAAATAATATAACTAAAAATAACAAAAATTCGTAAAGGAAAGACAAAATGTCCGCGAGTGATTATTCGGATTGTTCAATCAACCCGTCGATATAAATAAAACTGATTAATGCTTAACAGTGAAACACCAGAATCTAGTGAACATATTCTGACTAAATTTATATTTAAACCCAGACGTCGAAGGGTAGGTAGGTAGGTATAGGACTCCTGGGGACTGGCTACAGAGACAGTTTAAAAATGGAATACCATAATCCCATCCTGTATTTTCTCAGGAAAAGACAACCGAAACCGGATATAGGACAACTGTCACGATGGGCAAACTTCGGTGCTTTACTGCAGTCCTAGTCGGTTTGGCTCTGATAATAACAGCGTTGACAGGTACGTTGATCGAAGAGTTGTCACAAGTTTTTGGAGATTTTTTGAGAGAATTATTTATTGTTTTTTTTTTCGTTATAATTTTCAGCTACTGCTGAGGCACAACATGCGCAAAGCAGAGGTCGGATCCCGAACAGAAGTGAGGAAATTAATAATCAAACTGAAAAGAGAAAGGAGAATGAATTATGTTGCAATTTGTACAGCTAACGATTTTTTTTTTTTTCTTCTATGAAGGTACTCCGAAGGGATTGCCGCAAAAAAAATTGCTGCCTTGTGAACAAGGCTCGTGTTATCCGGCGACTGGAGATTTGCTGATTGGTCGTGAAGCGAGACTCAGTGCTTCGTCAACTTGTGGAATGAAAGGACCGGAGAGATTTTGTATAGTGTCTCATTTGAAGGATCGAATAAAGTGCTTTTACTGTAACGGAGCGATACCGAAACAACAACACAGAGTGGAAAATATCGTGCATAAATATATACCGGGGTTAGTATTCGGTAAAAGTGCAGGGATATGATAAGAGTGAGTGATTAACAAAACTTCGTAATGTGCTTTCCTTTTTGTTTTTTTTCTTCTAGAACTTATCAAGAGTCTTGGTGGCAGTCCGAGAACGGCGTTGAAAATGTCACTCTGCAGTTAGACCTTGAAGCAGAATTTCACTTCACTCATATAATAATAAGATTCCAAACTTTCCGTCCAGCAGCTATGCTGATCGAGCGTTCATACGATTTTGGTAAAACGTGGCAAGTCTACAAGTACTTTGCTCATAACTGTGAACAGTCATTTCCCGATGTGCCGGCAGCTACACCTCGTAAATTAACCGACGTTGTTTGTGATTCGCGGTATTCAACCGTCGACCCATCAACAGACGGGGAGATTATCTTCAGGGTGTTACCACCCAATGTGCAATTCGATAATCCGTACTCTAAGGAAGTCCAAAATCTTTTGAAGATCACAAATCTGAGGATAAACTTCACAAGACTTCACACCCTGGGCGATGACCTCTTGGACAACCGCGCGGAGATCAGAGAGAAGTACTACTACGCGATAAAAGACATGGTGGTTAGAGGGTCTTGTTCCTGCTATGGACACGCGTCTAGATGTCTTCCGCTGCCTGGTGTACCTCATAGACAAGACATGGTTCACGGACGTTGTGAATGTACCCACAACACGAAGGGACTGAACTGTGAGATGTGCGAAGACTTCTACAATGATTTACCGTGGAAACCAGCGGTTGGTAAACAGACTAATGCCTGCAAGAGATGCAACTGTAACAGCCATGCCAATAGCTGCCATTTTGATAAAAACGTTTACGAAAGATCTGGAAGAGTTTCCGGCGGCGTTTGTGACGATTGTCAGCACAACACGCATGGGCAGAACTGCGATCTTTGCAAACCATTCTATTACCATGATCCGACCAGAGATATCAGTGACCCCGAAGCTTGTCAACGTGAGCTTTTGTCCTTTGATTTAAGAGAGATCGTCATAGCAGGCTTCTCTTCTCTCCTCACATCACAATTGAAATGTAAACTTCTCCTTTTACAGCTTGTGATTGCGATCCGATTGGTTCTTTGGATGATGGTATCTGCGACTCTCTTACTGACGTATTAACCGATGATGTATCAGGCCGTTGCCACTGCAAGGCAAACGTTGACGGTCGGCAATGTGATCACTGCAAACCTGGGTTCTGGAACTTTAGTTTCGATAATCCAGAAGGGTGTCAAGGTACACAATCATGTTCTGGATTTTTTTTCAAACACTCCAATCTTTCAGTGAAGAAACGGACTTAATTATCTCGTACTCTTTACAGCATGTGCCTGCAACATATTGGGAACAATTAATAACAAGGGATGTGACGTCGTGACTGGAAAATGCCTCTGCAAGTTGTACGTGACTGGTCGCGATTGTGATCAGTGTTTTCCCGAGTATTGGGGACTATCCGAAGATCAGGATGGCTGTAAACCTTGTGCTTGTGATCTGGGTGGAGCTTATGACAACGCTTGTGACATTGTGACCGGCCAGTGTCGTTGCAGGCCACATATTGACGGTAGAACGTGCGACCAGCCTGAACAAAACCATTACACTGTTTCATTGGACTTTCTGGTCTACGAAGGAGAGCGTGGACAATCAAACGTAAGCTTTCCCTAGCTCTTTTATTCATTTTCTGAAAATCCGAGACTCCTTTGACTCATTTTTTGTTCTTACAGCAAAGCCAGGTCGTGATCCGAGAGCCCTACCGTGACGGGAGACCAACCACGTGGACAGGATCAGGTTTCATAAGAGCTTTCGAGGGCTCGACGTTGGAGTTCACTATCGATGATATACGAAAATCAATGGAGTACGACATAGTCATCCGTTACGAGCCAGAGCTGCCTGGTCAGATGGAAGAAGTCGAGATTTATATCGAAAGAGATGAAGACGTAGATGCTGACGGACCATGTGCGAATTGGAAACCAGAAGACGATGAATTGTTCGCAGAGATTTCACCAAATTCACGAAGTGCTGTTGCGATACCGTCGGTCTGTTTAGAAGAGGGTAAAAAATACATTGTCGTTTTGCAGTTCAGGAAGTCATTTGCCGAATCTGACGGTCCATCAGCTTCGATATTAGTCGACTCTGTAAGTAGAAAACTTTGTGCAAACCTTTCCGCGAAGAAATATAAGGAATGTAGATGACGGAGTTTATCAATAATTTCAATTCACAGCTCGTTCTGATGCCAAAAGTTGAGGACATCCCATTTTTCAGCGGCTCTCCACCTGCTGAACTGAGGAAAAAAGAGTTCGAGATGAACCGGTGCGACGATATATTTCACAACGTGGTTCCCAGCCTGGAAACGAACGACGTTGACATTTGTGACAAGTATCGTAAGAGTATAGGATACTGGATTTTCGATGGAGCACATTGTGAGTATTTAACACATCGTGAAATTATGTTGATGGGCTGAATTCTGATGCTTTTTATTTTGCAGCTTGCGAATGCAATCCGACCGGATCTCACAGTTTACTTTGCGATCAATACGGCGGCTCGTGTTCGTGCAAAGAGAACGTTGTTGGTCGTCGTTGCGACCATTGCGCACCTGGAACATACGGCTTTGGTCCTAGCGGTTGCATAGCATGTGACTGTGACAGCGTTGGTGCCGAGGATAATTTCTGCGACGTTAAAACAGGCCGTTGTAAATGCAGACCGAACACTTACGGACGAACATGTGGGGAGTGTGAACCTGGCTTTTGGAACTTCCCACGGTGCCAAAGATGCGAGTGTAACGGCCACGCACAAACCTGTGATTCCCTGACCGGTGCTTGCTACGAATGCCAGGACTACACAACCGGTCATCACTGCGATCAATGTGCCGAAGCTTTTTACGGAGACCCTCGTATCGGCGTTGACATTCAGTGCAGAGCTTGTCCATGTCCGGGGACATTGGACTCCGGACATTCCTACGCCGACAGTTGTTCTTTGGACCCCATAACTCTGGACGTAGTTTGCGAATGCGACGAAGGATACGCCGGGCCAAGGTGTGACACTTGCGCGGATAATTACTTCGGCAACCCCGAAGTCCAAACAGGAAGTTGCGTGGCTTGTGACTGCAGTAACAACACGGACTTGGATAGACCAGGAAACTGCAATCCACATACTGGACGGTGCCTCCAATGTCTGCACAACACTGATGGTCCCAATTGTCAGTATTGCAAACCTGGCTTCTACGGTGATGCTTTGAAACAGGACTGTCAAGACTGTGCCTGCAACGTACTCGGCACTGACCCGCGATCTGGACCCTGCAATCATCGCGACGGACAGTGTCCATGTCTGCCAAAAGTCGTTGGTCAGTACTGCGACACTTGCGAAGAAAATCATTGGAGAATTGCGAGTGGGGATGGCTGCGATCCGTGCAATTGTGATCCGATTGGCAGCCGCTCAGACAAATGCAATGAGTTTGATGGCACTTGTGATTGCAGACAGGGTTTCGGTGGGAGGCAGTGTAACCAATGCGAAACGAACTACTGGGGTAATCCTAACGTCGAATGTCGACCCTGCGAGTGCAATATTGTCGGTTCATCGACTCAGCAATGTGACCAAGAGACCGGGGCTTGTATTTGCTACGATGGAATCGGAGGAGACAAGTGCGAGCACTGTGATCGTGGCTATTTTGGATTCGCTCCGAGCTGTAGCTCCTGCGGTGAATGTTTTGAAAACTGGGACCTGGTCCTAAATGGATTGAGCAATCAGACGGCTGACGTAATCGATTCCGCATCAAGAATTCAGGACGTTGGTACGACGGGTGTTTACAGTCAGGAGTTTGAAAACATGGAAGAATCTTTAGGGCAGGTTGAAAAGCTAGTCAGCAAGACTACGGTGAGAGCTGAAGACCTCGACGTGCTGTACGACATGGCGAACGAACTGAACAACACGGTTTTAATATCATCAGCGCTTTTGGACGACGTCGATAACTTGCAAGGGATTATAAGCCAGCGAGTCATTCTGGGAGATGTTGCTCTTCAGAATATGAGAAATAGAACGTCGAGTTTGATCCAAGCAGCTGCTGAACTTCAAGAAAACGCAACGGCCCTTCAAGAAGCCGATGTCTTGGGTGCTCTGACCGTGACTCATCAAATGGAGAAACAATCTGCTCAGGCTGAAGCTCTGGCTATTAGTTCAACAAACGTTATAGCCGATGCTGAAAGATATGGAAAAAACACGGAAAATCTTCTATCAAAAAAGAGCGCATCTTTCACAGACACTCTTAACGAAAACCAAAACTCTCTACAGAAATTAGCCACCAAACTAAACGACCTCAACGATCTTATGCCCGACCTGAACCTCGCTATGTGCGGAAAAGAAATCCACGAATGTGACGATCTCTGCGGTGGTGCTGGCTGCGGTTTTTGCGGAGGTCATTGCGGAGGTGCAGTCACGGAAGCAGAACGGGCGTTGTATCTTGCTAAGCAGAGAGCAGCGGGCCTAAAAAAGCACAAAGAGGACGCTGAGCAGCTGCTGAGAAACGTAAGACAATTTTTTATGATTCGGTATCCGTTTTTTTTTGGTGTACTTGAAGGTTCATTTCGTTTATTTCTTTCTTTAGATGACACAGATGAGGGACGATGCTAGATCCGCTAAATTCGATGCTAAAACAGCGCTCGAACTTGCCATCGAGCTCTACGATTCGTCGAATGAAATCTCCAAGAACATTTCTAACGTGAATGACAGGATAGCTGAAATCATGAACGAGGAGCAACCGACCCCATCGATGATCCGAGACCTGGCAATGAGTGTGCTGGAAAATAACATAAGACTGAATCCAGACGAGATAAGGACCCTTGCGGACGATATAAAGAGTATCGTTGGTTCCTTAACCGATTCTGATCAAATCCTCGACGAAACAGCCGACGATTATCAGCTGGCTGAAATATTGAGAGACGAGGCAATCGAGGCGAAGAATAACGCCGATAGGCAGAACATGTTGGCTAGTAATGTCACCGTGGTTTTATCAGAGGCGGAAGCTGCTGCCGAGAGTGTTCAGTCTACGATGGAGAATATCGAATACGATATAGCTCTGGCCGAAGAAGACTTGACCGACGTTATGAACGAGGTGAAAATTGCTGACGAAAAAGCTGACAATAGTACGACAGCAATATCCGAATTGGAACGACGTTTGACAGACTTGCAGACCCAGGTTGTCGAAAATGAGTTCATACTCAGCCAGGAAATCGGCAAAGAGATAATGAACATCGCGAGTGAAGCAGACGCCACGATAATTAAGACCGAAACATTGGGCGAGGAGTACAGGGACGCCAGTGAATCGCTCAATTTTAGGGCTGAAAAAAATCAAGCCAATATTTTGAGGTCCAAATTGCTGTTGAAAAGGGCTTCGGAACTCGCAGCAGACACCACGACTAAATTCAAAGACATTAACGGGCTGGAAGGTGCTTATTCTGAGAATGAAAAAACACTTTCAGATCTCGTTTTAGAGGTTGATACACTTACTCGTGAAATGAAAAATCACTTTATCGATATTCAAGAGAAATCGCAGACATATAGCCGGTGCTCAACTTAGGAGTGTAACGAATATTTTTAATCGATATAGAATTTATTGTCATTTGGAAAAAGTTATTTTTCAATTTGATGTTCTTTTTTTTTTCTTTTTTTTCTCTTCTTCTCGTCGTGTGTAAATATGCCTGATGCGTTTTTCTTTCTTTTTTTTTTTTTGAATTGGTCAAATTTACCCACGAGGATAGATATCCATATATATACAAGTACATATTATATTTTATAAGATAGTTGTAAATAATTATATCGATAATTACAAAGCTGATACCAAAAAAAAAAAAAAAAAAAATGATATGGATCATATCAAAGTTTAATCATTCAACGTAATACATACATGATCGGTTCTTTTACTTTCGTTTTTGATTTATAACTTCTTTATTTTTTTTAAATATTTATCAAAAATTTGACTTATTCTCAAACATGTAATAGAAAATTTTTTGATTGAAATCTTTCAACGTTCATTTCACTAATAATAACGTTTTTTCTTTTTGTTATTCATTCGAAAGCGTAAACCAGCCTTAAAACTCAGCACGTGGTTTCGAAGCGCGCCTACTTCCTGTTAGTCAAAGTTCGTGCTTTGCAGACTGGGGCTATCTGAACCGGAGTTACACACAGATAAAGGCCCACGCGTTCTTCCTTCCTTTCAAACAGCCACATTTCATTCTTCACAGCTTCTGCTCTACGATGATTAAAATTTATATTGTACGGTCCGAAATGTCCCTTTAATTTTTTCTCAAATATCTCCCAAATCGATCACAATGAGTCGATGAAAATAACAAAAACGTGGAATCAATCGATCGATGCAAATACATTATTCAAAAAAAAAAAAAAAAAATGTATTGAAAGGAGTTTAAAAATCTCAATTTTCAATTCAAATTTTTATTATTCGAAGACAGTTTCGATATATCTCAAGACCTCTCTAGCTAGAGAGAAGATTGCAGTAATTTATCTGCAAGCGCGACGAGGCACTGCGGCAGCTGATAACACTTCGATATTATTTCTAGGAAATGTAAGTAATTTATATATGTAACGATATACGGTAATGAAAATCGATATTCTATTCGCACTGACATCATCATACCGTGCCTTTGATAAATTCTAAAAAAAAAAATCTGCAAGTATAAAAAGAAGAGAATGAATGAATGAAAAAAAATGAAATGTAGCTACAAGATCCACATCTTCTGTTCGCTAGTTTATCAATTTATTTTCAGTTAACTCACTTCTTCTCCCGATGTGTATATATGTCGAAGTGCCTGAACTCGTGAAAAAAGAAAAAAAAAAAAAAAAAAGAAAACCTAAACGAATAAAAAGGTCACGAGATAATCTTTACGAAATAGTTCATTGCTCTGTATGTATAAGTCTTGCCAGAAAATAACGATGAAATTATTAAACTCGTATAGTTTATCATAGAACTCGAATCATTTTCCTAAATTGAAAGGAACAATATCGGAACACCTGTAACGTCAATGAGTT
Source organism: Macrophya alboannulata (assembly GCA_949628255.1). Lineage (NCBI taxonomy): Eukaryota > Metazoa > Arthropoda > Insecta > Hymenoptera > Tenthredinidae > Macrophya > Macrophya alboannulata. The sequence goes on along the minus strand of OX451211.1, from coordinate 2,098,441 downwards.
TGATATTCTCTCCACGCTGCTTCAACGTACTATACATACGACGACAGGTGAACGGGTTCATTCATATTTGGCGCCTTTCGAACAGTCTCGAAAAATCCTGAAATTTCCTTATTTCGGGTTCATTTTTACTGTTTTGGTTTTCCTTTTTGGACAAATTTGTACATTTTTTGTATAAACTGTTCACAGACTTCGTTCTCATCATTATTATCATTATTAATTTTTTCTTATGTTTTTCTTGTAAATTTGATAAAATTTTGAATTTTGGGATTGCCCGGAGCGAAGCACCGTCTCGGAGTTCTATTAAAACGAAAAAAAAAAACAAAAAAAAATTGTAAAAAGTTTGAACCCAGCGTGGTCTGCACCCAGTGTAAACCGACTAATCTAATTTTAGAACCGACGTTTGTTGGTCCCACATATAAGGCAGGCTTGAACCTCGAACTGAATCAAATCATTCATCCATGCTATTGCCGTAGACTGTTTTCTCTGTAAAATTTTATGCCATTAAAACAGATACGATTGTCGTCGGAATTTGATCCGATAAGAAACGGTTTTTGCTCTTTTCGTAAACCATCCTTCCAGTAATTAGCAATTATCTAATAAACTGGAGAAATAGTTCTACCGAAAATAGAAGAAAAAGTATCTCTATTTTTTGTTTCTTTGGGATCATTCTTCTTCCGAATCTCTAGCTTGTGTTCTTTAATTTTTTTATTTTTGGGTATTTTTCTGTCGATAAAGAGGGGGAGTCCTAGTGCACCCTTACGGTCCTAAACGCGCCCTAACATCCTCAGCTCCGTTCCATTCGAAAAGGTTTTTAATTCCGGGGTCGGACTGTACCGTGTACGTAAGAGAGGGAACGTTCACACACTTGCATCGTGTGCACTCGAGTACTCAGACAAGCAGTGCTGGTGGTCGTCGACTAGCCTTGCCTCTCCAGAACCGAACCAAACCAAACCAAGACAAACCAAAGTTGAGAAGATACGAGAAGAGAAGGAAAATTAAGATAGAAATATAACGAGAATTGTAGGAGAATTTTACCGCTTCGGAAACACTGAAGAACGGCTAAATAAGTTACCGATCTCTCAATAATTTTTTGCCAATAACTCAAGAACACTTTTGCCATTTACTTATCAGATCGAAGTTAATAGCACGCGTCACTTGAGGCTCTGCAATCGCAAATTTTTTCATGATACACGCGATTTTAAATGGACCAAAAAAATAGAATGAATTTAATCCCCTTTTTCAAAACCTTTTCCGACTAATCATCCGTGACGAAAGTATATTGATCGGTTTTAAAGCCACGCGACACAACACGACAGGACAAAGACATGTCGATCAGTTGTCGCGTTGCTTTTTTTTATGGTAGGGGGAAAAATTTGCAAAAAAATTGAGTAACCGATATACGTACCGATTTCAGTGTTCGATCGTTCGATTTTTTTTTTTTCTACTGCAATTCTAAGGTGAAAATGCACGCGACGATGAATCGGATTTGCGAATAATTGAAAATCTAAAATTCAAATGATAAGAAAAAATTTTTCTATTTCATTTGGAATTTTACCGAGTTCCTGAAGTGGCCTTTTGTATGTGTGCGTAGGAGCGTATAATACCGGTAACTTTCCCTCTGGAGATTTTAAGCCTGCTCTCTCTGTTCCCCTCATGCCCCGCAACGAAGGCAATGCTGGCTGCAGCTAACTCGGCAGAAGCGAATCGCTTCTGGAGGTATTCGCTCGTCGTTAGTGTCGGAGCTTGTCTCCCGGCTTGACCGTTTTTGTGCGTTGTATTGCTTTACTGATCGGGAATTTTACTTGTTCTCCTTCTTCTTATACTTTGTGATAGAAATAGTTTTCGAGAAAATTTTTGGTTGATTTTTTTTTTTATTTTTCTTTTTTTATTCTTACACAAAATTTTTCTCTGACCCGACTACGTCCTCGTAGATAAACTGCCTCGCGCAGCTTCCTCCTCTTCTTATTCTTCTTCGATTATATTTATAACTCATTTTTATCATCTAAAAGGTGAGTGATCGTGACGTTATAACACATCGTTATGTATACATTGTGCTTCGTGTAACACCATTTTTTGAAAGCTCATTCAAAAGACTGGTTCAATTAATTACCAAAATTATTTGGTCATGTGCTGATGGGATTTTTACAGACGAACACGTGGGGATTTTGAACACTGTTCGGTAATCGGTTGTATAAATATTTTGTGCATTTTTGAAACTCGGTTATTGGCTTTTCAAAATTTTGACCATAGAAAATGATCGGTTTTATTTTTCCGGTCAGGAAGTACTCTCCGTTTTTTAATCCCAAGAATATCTTCAAAATCTGGTTGGTCCATCAAAAAAAAAAAAAAAATGAGACAGAAAAGAAGTAGCTACGTTACGGAGACGTTAGTGAACTGTCTGAAATGCATTTTACAGAACTCCACGCGCATCGAAAGTTTATTTTTTCTTAGTTGGATGAATATTAATAGATTCCGTTTTTAGAATTTCAATTTTGTTCCCTTTTTCGAAAAACTAAATTCTCGAGACTGGTCCGTATAGTAAAACCGTGAAAAACTGCACATTTAATAAGGAATTGCATTCGAATTGCACACTTTTGAAAATTGATAATATTACTATTACAAATGATGTGAAACTCTTTGTTTGAATATCGTGCTTCCATAAATGATTAAAAAGACAAGTTTCGAAACGAATACAGATTGTAACATTATTCTTATCCTGTTTCTGGCGGAACAGATAAATGGGGGCATCAGTTTGTTAGCGAAGGCAAGCAGTGCTTACAAGCGTTGAAAACGCTGCAGGCCTTTTCACGATGGTTCAACCGCACCAAATTGTCGCCATAATTTTCGGACTGATCCTCATCGTTGTAACAGGTAATTGATAGAACTTATATCAGCTACAAAACGGTCTTAATCATCCCGGTTTTTAATTCCTCAAGAAAATCCAGACGGTCTCATCTCTATTCAAATAGATCCAAAAGCTCCTTTTTCGACTTTTCATACCGGATAATATGATCACTGAAATTACCTAACGAAACGAGACGTTAATAATCGTTCGAATATGTATAATTCGACATTACTAAGCCATTCGTTACGATTAACGCTGATAATTAGTAGCCTTTATCGCGCGAGTTAGTCGATACCGAGCTGACCTCGTAACCTCGTGATTCTTCATCAGCAATTAGTAGCAATCTTTGGGCTTTTATTTTCGCTTGAAATTTAAATAAAGTATCATTGATGACGTAGTAAAGCCTGTGCGCAGACGCGAAGATATTTACAAGGGGGTTCCCCGGGTCGTAACTAACTCGATACTCGATCGTATCGATGCATATGACATTTCAGTCACTCTGAATACAGATTTTTTTTCATTTTCAAGATTCGGCTAACGCACAATATGGACGATCGAACAGGATACGATCAAAACCAGGTGAGCTTCTCGTATTTTAACGATGATATTATTTTTCAAAATCATTCTATCGCATTGTGTCGAAAGATGTATGTACCATCAGAATTAGTGAGCTGTAAAGCTGTTGTAGAATCCGTTATTCAGAGAGGAGATATGTCGCCGTTAGAAGCCTTCCCTGAGAATTTCTTCCGGAAACAGACGACGACAATGAAGCCCAGAGGTAGCTCCCGATCAACGAACATCACACTGCACAACAACACAACATTTCACAATCGATTATAATAATTTTTAACCGAGAACAAAATTTAATTTTCAGCACACTGTAATAAGATATACGAACAATTGTTTGATTCTAACTCTGGTTCAGGTGCAAGGAATAACGACAGGAACAATAATTAATTATCACGGTGTACAGACGAAATTGGGAATTCTAATCCGTCCGTTTTTATTTCATAAGCAAATTATAACCAAATTCAATTTTTGGTGGATGGATGTAAGATGGTCAAAATTTTCAGGAGACTTTTTGCTGATCAAGTTTGTCTTTTCTCAGGTATCAATTCGACCAAACCACTTCCGTGCGAAGCGGGATCCTGTTATCCAGCGACAGGAAATTTACTGATCGGAAGAGAGACTCGACTCCATGCTTCGTCGACTTGTGGATTAAGAGATGCCGAACGATACTGCATAGTGGCTCATCTTAAAGGAAGGAAAAAGTGTTTCTACTGCAACAGTGGGCATCCCAGACAACAACACAATGTTTCGAACATTGTGCATTCATATTCTGCCAGGTTTCTTGCTTTTCTTTTATCGGATTTGAGTCGGTCAAAAAGTTTGTAAAGTTTTTGTGATTCAAAAAACTTTTCTCCCTCAATTTCAGACCAGAATACGAAACGTGGTGGCAGTCTGAAAATGGCGTCGAAAATGTTACTCTTCAGTTGGACTTGGAAGCAGAGTTTCATTTCACTCACATAATAATAAAATTCAAGACATTCAGACCTGCCGCAATGTTGATAGAACGTTCACACGACTTCGGACGGACCTGGCAAGTCTACAGATACTTTGCTGCTAACTGTCATCAGTCTTTTCCTAGTATATCGACCAGCGTACCTCGGACATTAACCGATGTGGTCTGCGAAACGCGTTATTCAAACGTCAATCCGTCAGAAAATGGGGAGATAATCTTCAGAGTATTACAGCCTAATCTACCAGTCGACAATCCGTACTCAAAGGAGGTTCAAAATCTTTTGAAAATGACCAATCTCAGACTGAATTTCACAAAACTTCACACCCTTGGTGACGAGCTGTTGGATAACCGTGCAGAGATAAGAGAGAAGTACTACTACGCCATAAGAGACATGGTGGTTAGAGGGTCTTGTTCCTGCTACGGACACGCGTCTAGGTGTCTTCCACTGCCTGGGATTCCTCATGAACAAGACATGGTTCACGGACGTTGTGAATGTACCCACAACACGAAGGGACTGAACTGTGACAACTGCGAAGACTTTTACAACGATTTACCGTGGAAACCCGCGGTTGGAAAGCAGACCAATGCCTGCAAGAAATGCCACTGTAACGATCACGCAATTAGCTGCCACTTTGACGAAGCAGTATACGAAAGATCTGGAAGAGTATCGGGCGGGGTTTGTGACGATTGTCAGCACAACACGCGCGGACATAACTGCGAACAGTGCAATTCATTCTACTACCATGATCTTAGCAGAGATATCAGTGACCCTGAGGCCTGCCAGCGTAAGCTATTGATCATGCTGTTAATAGATTTGTAGTTTATCAATCCTTGGATCAATCCATGGTCGATAATCGAATGCTTGTTTTTTTCTCAGCTTGTGATTGTGACCCAACCGGTTCGTTGGATGATGGTATATGCGATTCTCGTACCGATGTACTGAGCGGTGATGAATCAGGGCGATGCCACTGCAAGACAAACGTCGAGGGTAGACGGTGCGATAGATGCAAAAATGGATTCTGGAACTTCGACATAAGAAATCCAGACGGGTGCCAAGGTACGATATCCGAATCAATTCTCTTTCATTCAAATGAGACACAAAAATTTCATGTGAATCGATAAACGAAGATGAACTGACATTTTCTCTTTTCAGCTTGCACCTGCAACACAGTCGGCACGATTGGTAACCAGGGATGTAACATGGTGTCTGGAGAATGTACTTGTAAAAGGTACGTGACAGCACGAGACTGCAATCAATGCTTGCCAGAGTATTGGGGACTTTCTGACGAACAGGATGGCTGCAAGCCGTGCGACTGTGACATTGGTGGTGCCTACGATAATTTCTGCGACGTTACCAACGGGCAATGCCGTTGCAGACCGAATGTAGGTGGTCGAACGTGCGATCAGCCTGAACAAAGTTTCTACACTGGTTCATTGGACTTACTCGTTTACGAGGGAGAAAACAGCAGAGCTTCCAGCGTGAGTATTTCACCATTATCTCCATTTGTTTGCAGTCTTTAACGTTTTAATAACAACGTGACACCTTCTTCTCGACAGAACTGTCAAGTCGTTATCAGAGAGCCTTACCGTGACGGGAGAAACATGACTTGGACTGGTCGTGGTTTCATGAGAGTTTTCGAAGGCTCGACTTTGACCTTTACCATCGATGATATACTGAAATCCATGGAGTACGATATAGTAGTACGATACGAACCGGAAATTGGAGGTGCGTGGGAGGACGTACAGATCATCATTGAACGGGATGGTCCAATCGACATTGATGGTCCATGTGCGAATTGGCAACCTTCCGACGACCGGCGTACAGTCCAGCTTTATCCTGACAGACACAGTAACGTCGCGATTGAGAATGTCTGCTTGGAAGCAGGAAAGAGATACACTGTTCGTTTGACCTTCAAGGCGTACAATGCTCGACATGACACACCGTCGGCTTCCATCCTGGTTGACTCGGTACGAAATGATCTCTTCATTTCTTAGAAAAAATCATTCATCACTCTTAATCGATCCTTTCCAAATATCTGGCTGCCTATTTCAGATCGCCTTAATACCTAGAGCAGAGAATATGCCATTCTTCAAAGGATCTCCACCTGGTGAAGTACGTCTGCGTGAATACGAGACGTATCGTTGTGGTGAGGTGTTTTACGACTTGTGGAACAGACCGCAGGACGTTAGTGATATTTGCAAAAAGTATCACTACAGTATTGGGATCCAGGTGTTCGACGGCGCACATCGTGAGTATTGGAAAAACAAAAAAAAAATCAAAGATAACCGATTGTGAATCGAATTCCATTTCACAATGAATAAAATTTTCTTCAGCTTGTGAATGCAACCCGACCGGATCGCACAGTCTTCTTTGCAATGAATTCGGAGGCAGATGTTCGTGCAAAACAAACGTGATTGGACGTCGTTGTGACAGTTGTGCACCAGGCACGTACAACTTTGGACCAGACGGGTGCAAGCCATGTGATTGCGACGGTGTCGGAGCATTGGATAATTTCTGTGACGTCGAAACTGGCCGGTGCAGTTGCCACCCGAACACCTACTCCCGAACTTGTGGTTTGTGTCAACCAGGCTTTTGGAACTTCCCACACTGTCGCCGGTGCGAATGTCACGGTCACGCAGACAGCTGTGACTCGAAGACTGGCGCTTGCATAAACTGTCGAGACTTCACAACTGGCCATAACTGCGGAACTTGTATCGAGACCTTCTACGGTGACCCTCGAATCGGCATCAACATACCATGTCGACAGTGTCCGTGTCCTGGCACGATAGAATCCGGTCATTCATACGCGGACAGTTGTTCACTGGACTCGATAACCGAAGATGTAGTCTGCGAGTGCTACACGGGATACGCTGGACCTCGGTGCGATAATTGTGCGGATAATTATTACGGTAATCCAGATGTTGTCAATGGTAGCTGCACCCCGTGTGACTGCAACAACAACATCGACCTTTCAAGACCAGGGAATTGCGATGCTAAAACAGGAGAGTGTCGTCAGTGTTTGTACGACACGTTTGGTGGCCACTGCGACATTTGTAAGCCAGGTTATTACGGGGACGCTTTGAAGCAGGACTGCAGAGACTGTCAGTGCAACGTTTTGGGCACTGATTCAGCTATTGCTGTTTGTAATCACCGGACAGGCGAGTGTCCATGTTTGCCACACGTTATCGGCCAGTACTGTGACCGGTGCGAAGAGAATCACTGGAAAATAGCCAGCGGCGAGGGTTGCGAACCTTGTGACTGTGACGTCGTAGGAAGTGTCTCGGAAAAATGTAACGAGTACGACGGTGTCTGCGAGTGTAGACCTGGATTCGGTGGTAGACAGTGCAATGAATGCCAGAAGTATCACTGGGGAAATCCAAACTACAGGTGCGAACCGTGCCAGTGCGATTTTCGCGGTTCCGCCACTCCCCAATGTGACAGAAACACCGGATTCTGCGTTTGTCACAAAGGTATCGGCGGTGAAAAGTGCGACATGTGTGACCGTGGCTACTACGGTCAGGCTCCGGGCTGTAACTCTTGCGGAGAGTGCTTTGAAAACTGGGATCTGATAATCGAGGGATTGGCCAACCGGACAAACACGATAATCGACGATGCCTCGAGAATTCAGAAAGTTGGAACGACTGGAGTTTACAAAACCCAGTTTGAGGAGATGGAAGAAACCCTCAGGCACGTCGAAGGTCTAGTCAGCAACACCAGCGTTCGGGCACAAGACCTTGACGAATTGAGCGAACTTGCAGCTGAGCTGAATAACGACGTTATTTCTTCACAGTCGACTTTGGACGAGCTTGACAACCTCCAGGAGAGTATCGGTCAAAGAGTAGACCTGGGCGATCTCGCCTTGAAGAAAATGAAGCAGAGAACAAACAACCTTCATCAAGATGCTGAACAGTTGAAAGGAAACGCGACGAGGTTACAAGAGGGCAATGTCCAAGGTGCATTAAATGTCACTTTACAAATGGCCGAGCAGTCCGAGCAGGCCGAGAGGAAGGCAAATGGCACATTGAGCATTTTGGCCGACGCCGAACGGTACGACAGAAATACTAACAGTTTCCTCACGAAAAATTCCAACGCTTTCGAACAGGCCAAAGACCAAAACAGAGAATCGATCGCTCGACTAGACCAGAAATTATCCGACTTCAATTCCCTGGTACCAGATTTGAACCAAGAAATGTGCGGGGAACGTGTCTCCGGGTGCAGTTCTCGTTGCGGTGGTATCGGCTGTGACGGAGTTTGCGGAGGATCAACCTGCGAAGAAGGGGCAGTTCATGACGCAAACTTCGCACTTGATCTTGCGAGGCAACACGCTACCAAAATCGAAGAGCACAAAGTGAAGGCTGAGCAGCTGCTGACAAGTGTGAGTACTCGAAAATGTCCTTTCTAAATGACCGAAACTCCTTTCGATGAATATTTTCTTTCTCCCCATTTCAGATGACGCAAGTGAAGCTGGACGCGATGGGTGCGAGAACAAACGCTCAGGACGCATTCAATTTGGCATGGTTTGCCAGAAACGAGTCCGACAAACTGTCAACGGAGTTGTCAAACGTCGGTGATCAGATATGGGTTTTCCTGACGGACGACAAAACGACACCAGCCGACGTCAAGGCCCAGGCCGAAAAAGCATTGAGTAAAAACATCCACTCGAAGCCAGACGAGATTAGAAATTTGGCAAAAAATATATCGGCCATCGTTGTCTCGTTGACAAACAGCGAAAGTATATTGGCAGAAACAGCGGAAGATTCAAGACTGGCAACCGGCTTCAGAGATCGTGCAAACGCTACGAAATACGATGCTATATCGAAACAGGCACAGGCTGAAAAGATAATCGAATTATTAATCGATGCTAAAACGGCACAAGACAGGGCCAACGAATCGATAAACACGGCTAAGAACGACATCACTCTGTCGCAAAATCATTTACAATTGATTGGTCAAGGTATGAATATCGCTAAGGAAACTGCGGCCGATATAACCGCAAAGGTTTCGTCTTTGGACGGGAGATTACAGCAGCTTCAAACCCAGTTGGTAAGGAACAACTACGTACTGAACGACGACATAGCCGATCAAGCTGACGATGTCGTCAGCGAGGCTGAAGCTGCGTCAAATAAGACGAGGAAATTACTGCAAGACTACAGAGGAGCAGATGATTTGCTTAATAGTAGAGTAAACAAGAGTAAAGGAGACATTGAGAGGGCAAAATTACTCCTTCAACGAGCTTCCGAATTGACGGCCAATACTGCGACAAAATTTAAGGATCTAGACGGGATGGAAACCGTCTATAAAGACAACGAGAGAAAGCTAGCTGACCTTATGGACATTGTCGATGCTCTTACCAACGAGATGACAAATCATTTGACAGAGATTGACCGAAAATCTATAACCTACAGACAGTGTTCTACCTAAGGTGGGAGGGTATGATAATTACTTAATTAAATCTGTATGCCAAAAAGAAAAATAAAAATAAAAGAAGGATGAAAATGAACGGAGGAAAGATCATCGAACAAGGGAAAAAACTTGGGAGGAGAATGTATTGAATTTTTACCTTTTTACCGTCGCAATTATGATCATGGAATGTCTGTAGTGTATCATATCGGATATATCGGAAAAAAAAGTGCGAAAATAAAATCGTCATAAAATGATATTACCTATAAAATAGCTCCCCTACTTTATTAATGTAATAAATTGAATATAAAATCGTCACAAGACGAACCGAACGTATAATTAAACATCTAATACTTAAACATAATTATTATTAATATTATTACATATTTCTATCTATTTAATATTTTTCTATACAATTATTATAATAAATATAATTTTCTATACATGGTATATATATAACTGTCATTATATATTGTATAAAAAAACTAATAACAATAATAATAGTTGATCAATAATTGATAAACCAAGTTCCAAAAAATAAAAATTTATTGCTTTTTCCTCACTCGAACGCAAGATCAAACTAGGAACTAAGACGAGCAACTCTCATGGACCAAATATTCTCGAGGCCAAAAATAGGTACAGTCAATTTATAGGGTCTGGTAACGCTAAAGTGTGACGTTGATTATTATATGAAGGGAAAACGGATCACAAACACACACATCTATAAATAATTATATGCATAAGTATATGAATTTATTCATCTCATTCCTCATCCTTGATTCATATATTTTTAGATACAGGAAAATGAGTGATAGTTATAATTTTTTTATCTCTCTGCAGTATTGAATTTTTTGAAATTCTCTTAATTGTAGTATAGCAACAGTAGGTATATATCAATGCACAATTTTTATACTGCACAGTATTCGAAGTGGAAAAGTCAAACATTCGGTAACGATCACAGAAGCTAGAGTCTAGACTCTGGACTCTGAATGGATCTATTGTCCGCACCCCTCCGGCTCACAACCAATCGGGTTCAACAGAGACCCTCATTCACTGAATTCACGTATCCAAGACCGGGGCCCGCACACGTAATATACGTCATTTTTTTCGACTCGTTTATGTGTATGACGTTCATTAGTTATTTTTTCTTTTTTTTCTTCTCATATCTTTTCTTGTTATTTTATTAAATTCCAAAAATATACACGGGGGAGAGACGAGGACAGGCTACAGAGAGACGGAACATCCACTCGGGAACCCCAAACCTCAAGAGTCTGATAATTAGTACCCATAATCATCATGTCCAAACATCTATTCGTCAAAACAAAAATAATTGATAAAACATATGGAAAGACTGTCGTCCTTCAACGTTTTTGACAAAATCGACGAAAATGTAGCTCAGGCGAGATCTGTCACGTACTGAAATATAAAGAAAATTCGCAATGGTCATGGTCACAGGCTGGCTTCATATGAAAAATCCCATATATGCAATAATGAAGAGATTAATTTAATCACGGTTGAGATAAGGTTCTCCGTTTCCAGCTTCACTTCGACACGCGAGATAATTATGCACTTTGAATGAAATTATCGAAACTGAAAATTTCCGCAATGAAATATAAACGTCCGTTTTATTTCACCGTTTAAAAATTAACGTTGGTATACCCTACCCTCGAACTACCTATACACACTACGGCCCACATCAGCCCCTGCAGTTTGCTTTGGTGATTGTACAGGTAAAAGTTTGTACTGCATTAGAGCCGTGCAGGGGGGTTTCGGTTATAGTCGAAACAGCTGCCTTACGAAGGTAAAGAAATATATTTCGACCAATAGAAACGTACGGTCCTCGGACTATGAGGACTATCAGAATGTGGCTGCAGTAGAATGGAAAATTGCACGACAAAAGGGAGCGAAGCTGTGTGACGCGGACCAAACCCAAAACCCGTTGTCAGTGTTAGTCAGAATTTCAAAACGGAAGGTTCAAGGCGATGACTTCGATCTCCGATCAACGAAACCAAGATTTTCTTTTTTGATCTAGTGAAGAAAAAATAAGAATTCCACATTTAATCGAACGGTGAAAGCATGGCTTTTAATTTCGAGAGCTTATCTTCCCTCTGTCTTAATTTAACGCAGAGATATCGCCGGCTAGGAGTGTCTGGATTCTAGCCGATAGTTACGTACGCGAGTCTGTTGTGTAGTAAGACGTTTAGAGCGATCGCGAAGGGGAAAGAAAAAAAAAGAAAGAAAGAGAAAAAAAAAGTAATGGGAGTTCAAGTGACGGTAGAGAGATAAGACTTCAGTCAGAGTTCGTCGGTCGTTGGTGTAAGTTAACTTATATTTCACCGCGGTAATCGCGGAGTGTAACTACTGCGCATGTGCGCGCGCTAGTTGGCTGGTTATGAGTGAGGAGTTAGCGTCGATATGTCAGACGCGAAATAGTGTTGAGAGAGTTCAACGTAACTGATAAAAGTATAGAAATAAAAAGGAAAAGTAATACAGAGCAAGAAGAATAAGAGAAACAACGATGGAGACAAATTTTGGGGGAAATTCAATCGGCGAGGATTTGAATCATCAGACATTTCCGAGAGCTGTGACACTGTTCGCCGCAACATGTGCAATTGTCTTCAGTTTCGTCGGAGTCGCAGGTAAAACGATTTCCAAATTTATTTGAAAATTTGTATAATTTATTTTTCGGCTCTAAACGGATTTACACGGAAGTCGATACTTGGAGTGGCTTCAAACGGATGAAAGAAGACCGCGTGCTAGACGGGATGTGTTATCGTTTGTAATATACTTTGATGGATCGTTTCAACTATCTATAAGACATTCTTGATCTTCGATATTCCGTCGTTTAATTATTTCACAACGTTTCTTGAGGCTTTTAAATTTAATGACCTACTCGCGTCTTCATTTTCAAATTATGGTTCATTTCATTCGACGAAATTATCAGAACTGAGATTCTCGGTCTTTCTAATGAATATATTGAAACAAAAAATTGGAATAAAAAAGAAAGAAATACGTTGGTGGATTTTCCTGTCGGCACTCGTCACATAATTCCTTTTTCGAAGTGTTTATTTATTCAAAAGCATCTGCGACGTGAGTGGTTATTGTTACTTGTCACGGGGAAAGAACAGCTGCGGTTACAGAAAGTTTCATAAGTCATAGAAAACCATAATTCAAGGAAAAAGTCAGTTTTCTGCATTTTATGAAACTCTCGTGTACACTATGAACACCATAAATCAGCATAGTTGTAAGTGGATTACGCGATTAAAATCTACAAGATTCACCGCAAAGTTCGGTATTTTCATCTAATGATTACACAAACGTTGGTCAAGTACGTAACACCGGAAATCTCGTGGTCAACCTTCATTTGTAGGGCATAAAACATTATCACCATTTCACAAAACCAGTCACAAGCATGATGCTTCCAACAGGATCTACTCCACACACCTCCTTCACTATCCTTTCCTCAAACGACCGGAAGTGTTTCGTATTTTATCAGTTTTTAACGACGTACTATTTTATTTTTATCTTTCTTTACTTTCCTCGCTAAATTTCAATTACCTTTCCCATATCTTCATTCGAGGGGATAACATGTTTACTCTACCGATAAACCCGTGTGCAGCCTATGCACAATGCACATATCCAGTTCGTGAAAATAATCGCACAATCAAACTTACGGTGTGATAAATATATTTTATCAATTTATGACAAAGCAGTAATAAAATATGAACGAAAACGGAATTCTTATTCCTCGTTTATCGTACGTGTAACATCTGTTAGAATCATCATCATTTTTTTCATTTGTTTTTTGCTTGTGTTCGCAGGAAATCTCGTGACTGTTATAGCACTTCTAAAATATGCGAGATTGAGAAGGCACGCGACAACCGCCTTCGTGATCAGTCTCAGCGTCTCTGATCTGATGTTTTCAACAATTAACTTGCCACTGACTGCAAGTCGGTATATAAACGAAGCCTGGATGCTCGGAGACACAATGTGCACAATATTTCCAATATTATTTTACGGAAATGTAGCAGTCTCTTTGCTCAGCATGGTCGCCATAACGCTGAACAGGTGAGATAGAGAGATCACAGCAAAAAATTTTCTCTCGTCAACGACACAATCGATCAAATTTTTCATTTTTTGTTTTTACAGATACGTGTTGATATCGAGGCCGGACATCTACGCCGAAGTTTACACAATGCGAAATATAATATTCATGCTATTGGCGATATGGGGTTTAAGCTTCTGCCTTCTGTTGCCACCTCTGCTTGGAATATGGGGAAAACTCGGTCTCGACGAACCGTCATTTTCCTGCACAATATTAAGCAAAAATGGAAGCAGTCCTAAGAAGCTTTTCTTCATAATTGGTTTCGCAGTACCGTGTTTGGTGATAATTTTATCGTACCTCTGCATATATTGGAAGGTACGGGAAAGTTTGAAAAAATTGCAAGCACACTCCGGTGGTAAACGTGGCGGTTTTCAACGCAAAGAAGACTCCCGAATGACGAGATTAATGCTGACGATATTCTTGTGCTTTTTATTGTGCTTCATGCCTTTGATGCTGGCCAATGTTATTGACGACGAAAGGAAGGTACCGATATTAGATATCGTTGCATCGATTTTGGCTTGGGCTTCCTCGGTCATCAACCCTTTCATTTACGCCGGTACAAACAGACTTTACAGAGATGCTTACAGGCAGCTCTTGTGCCCGTCGAGAAATTTTGAACCCAGTAAAAATCATCAGAAACCGACTCATTCCCATTCGAGTAAAGTCTCAACTCCGAATGTTACTTAAGAAATTTATATTTTGGTCTTACTTCAGTTTTTCTTTGTTTTTTAATTTATTTTTTGCATTTAAGTATACGCACAAGAAACGAGAGGCATGATATCGAACAATATTTATTTACAGTAAGAAATTATCTTGGCATTTTATTGTGCTGATATTCGATCGACAGACTAACTTCACGGTTTACATTTCTTACGTCATTTTTTGTATTTTTGGAATTATAAAAGAGAATTAATTATATATATATATATTACTATTAACACTATCATACATATGTATAGCAAGGGTTGAAAATTTTGCAAAATAATTTGAAACCAGTTAAGTATATAATGCAATATATTGCTTGTGGACAAAAATTTTGCTTCTTTTGTTTATTATAAGGCCCTATCGTGACTGACTATTTTTTATTTCTTTTGTATTTTTTTTTATATATATAATATAAAAGCTTAAAAAAATCTCAAAATCTATGTATATATATAATAATCTACTGAGTATATTTGGCTTGAAAACAAAAAAAAAAAATTATCAATAATTATAATAAAAATATAACCCTTCACTCGATTTAATGTACTTATATATAAATATATGTGTATCACCTAGTTTTGTACTGGTATTAAAAAAAATTGATAATAGAAACCCAGTACCGGTTTGGACGGATAGTACATGAGGTACAAATTTTTCAGTACAAGATCTTTAGTATACCTAAAACTAAATTTAAAAAAAAAATATTTTCAAAAAAAGTATCAATTGGCTTTGTGAAAGATGAATGCAAAATTCATCTCGCAGTCCAACTATATGTAAAAATTAAATTAATATAATATATAATATGTTTTAATGAACTGCATTCATCTAAGTGATATCGTCAAGTAATTGGAATGTTTAAAAATGTAATTACAGATCTAGCGAATTTTTAATGTACATATCAATTAAGCTCAAGCTCGGGAATGTAGGGTTCTGTGATAGCGGTGATTGGGCAGACGGTCAAAGTGTCCTGAAAGAAACAAAGAGTAGAAAAATTTATTCGTCAATTAATTCCAGCCCAATTTTCATTATCAGAAATAAGAACGACCCGCTTACCAGTCTTACAAGTTCCTCGAACGTAGGTCTTTCGTCGCGATTGACGTTCCAACACGAGAGCATCACCTCGTAAAAAGGATCTGGGATATCCCTGAGCTGGGGCAATCTGACTCTGCGTCTGACAGCCTCTTCGACGTCGTCGTCCCCTGCTAAATTGGCGTAAGGCGTACCTCCCATGCTGAAAATCTCCCATAAAAGCACACCGAAAGCCCATACGACACCTTCTTGGTGTTTTTTCTCGTTGTTCAACAACTCGACAGCGGTCCATCGGATGTACTTCAAATCCTCCAAGGCGTACTTCGCTATTCCATGTCCCATGAGTTTAGCACTACCGTCATTTTGCACACCGATAATTCTGGCGCACAATAAACTGTGCACGATTTTAATACCCTCGAGATAGAGAAGTGCCGAAGCGACCGATACACTGATCGACAGTATCTGACCGGGAGGAATCGGGTCGCCTGATCTAGCCGCCAATAATCTGTTCTTCAAGGTCTGCGGCGGCATTTCCATGACCACGTATAACGTGTCGGGAGTTTCACAAGTCCCGATTAATCCAGCTAAGTGTTTGTTGCTTCCGGCCTTTATGCAGACGTCCAGTTCCCTGAGCATCGCCCTCTTCTCGGATGCCCTTAATAAACCGTCGGAAATGCTGTGAACAGTCGCCGTATTCGGTATTCCGTTTATCTGCACGGTTCCCATGTGCACACTGCCGAAACGTCCCCGCCTTATGACCACTGCGTCGATGATCAGGAAGTTCTTCGGTATGCTCCAAACTTTGCTTTTCAAATCCTGATAGTGGTTGATCCGTTCCGGCACGTCTTCGGGGATGTAGGCCATGTTATCGACCTCACAAACGGGGCCTTGGAGAGTCAATTCCTGCTGTTCAGGTAGCCTCCGCATGCTGCCCTTTTCGTGGCGTTTCCGCAGCAGGAAATATCCGAATATAGAAAGCACGAGTAAAATACCGAGCAGAAATATCGCCACGCAAAGACCGATCACGATCGGATCAGCCCCGTTAGACTGCGGTATCGGTCTGAGAACAGTGTTACTCGTTAAATCGGAGTAACTGTACCGTTTGTCATCGCCGATTTCCGACGTTACAACCAGCCCGACCTGCGGCATCGACGACTTTGTGTCCAAACGGACGTTCTCGTAACCGCCAATAATCCTTCCGTCGCCGATAGTGAACCTCTTGTACCTGTCGTAATCCGCCTTTTCGAATTGTCCGGTAACGTAGTAGCCGAGACCGTCCGTCACGGATTTGTCATAGTGAGGAAAAGCCACTTTGCTGTCTATCGGTGGTATTGTTCCGGCTCTTACAACAACCACTTGGTATCGACTTACCGGACCGAAATCGCTCGATCCTTCGGACAAATCGACGGTCAGTGTTGTGTCAGTCTTGTCAATTATTTTCGGAGGATCTGGCCGGTTGGGAGGGCCGATTAACGTCCAGTCGGATACGTAGGCTTCCGATCCGTTGCCGATTGTATTTTCCGCGACGATAGTTATGTTGTACTTTGTTCCAGGATGCAGACCCCGGAGCACCGTTGTGTTCGCTTCTCCGCCTTGAACCTGGCTTTTTAGATGCGGTAATGGCACGGTCGAAAAAGTCTGTATGGGCACTGCTTCCAAGGTATAACCGACCAGTTTACCGTTCGGAATATTCGGAGGTTCCCAAGTCACTTTAAGAATCTCTGGTTCGATCCTGATCAGTTGGATTTGTCGAGGCGGACTCGGGCCTGTTAGAGAATTGAAAGAAAAACTAATCGTTATGACCGGAGCTTCGATAGCAGATCGAAATATCGTGATGTGGATCACCTTTTTGACCGGTTTCGTAAACGCTTATGGAATCGTGTGACCCGCAGAAGGCAGACGCGTCGTCTGCACAAGTTATGTTGCAGCCACTTGACAGACCGTTACTGCCAAATTCACTCCCGCAGTAACATTGCTGGCCACTCATCAGCCCTGCATACCTGTGACGGTTGAAAACTCGAAATAGATTGTTCTGAAGACGGATTTTGTTTTAGAGACACATACGACAAAGTGGTTCAGATATTATTTCACGTATTTACTTACATGTAGTATCGAGAGGTGCATTCCTTGACGCAATTAGTCGGTGAACTTGCGTGACCGATTACCAAAGTTGGAAGATCTGGATGAGACTGTGAGCTTTTAAAACAGCCCTTATAATTTTGGGCGAGAACGTCACCGCCGATGATTATTGACGTTAGTATGATGCAGAGGTGAATCATCGTTAGTTGTTAACTGAGATCTTGTACGTTTTTGAAAATCACTTTATAGGTTCATCTTCAACGACAGAAACATTGTCATACGGTATGACAAAGGCCTAATTAATTCCCGCAAGATTGATCTATGACACAACGAATGAAAATAACTTTTCAAGTTCTCACATGCAACACGATGGGCGCGGCGGCTCGCTCCTGCTTGTTATTGTTTGTATGTACGTCAGCCATTTGCAAAGGCCAGTGCCTTTCGAGAACGGCTCATGCAGGTAGAGATCGATTGATTTTCCTCAAATGCTACATACAATCACTGAGAAACTTAGCCGCACGACGCTCCTGCCTTTGCCCAATCACAAACAATCCAAGTTATTGGATTCCGCTTCTGATTGGCCATTTTCACACCTGCGTCGTGGGCATTGCAGTCCCGTTGCGGACCAGGCTTTAAGGCAGACGCTATTGCTCCGGTATTTCATCGAATAATGCAGCGTGTGCAAATAGTTGCAAGGAATTCCGATTCGTTGCGTTTTCTCAATTCAAAATTAAATTGCAATATTTTATATGCGGTTTAAACACTTCGATTATTACAGGTGTTTTCACATTATGGTATAGAATAATTTATCAAGATGGCGCCACCTAACGGCCACCACTTTTTAACGGCGTTCGACTGAATTTTCTTTCTGAAACGGCAAACGCGGTGCCTTCGTGAAAATAATTTTATCGGAAATCTGGATTGATTTTTCGTTTTCAATTCAAAATTTCGCGACGAATTTAAATTTTCTTACCTAATCTCAGACTATTTTTGATCTAGAAGAAATCGAAACTTGAAATTTGAATTTTGGGGTAATTGATTTTTGCATTCGTTTAATTTTTTTTTTTTTTGTATTCTTCTGTAATTTTTTGTGCCATTCGATTTGATTAATCTAAAACCGAGGGATTGCGGAGAGATTCGGTAGGTGAAATTGAAAAAGTTGATAGACATATCCGTGGAGCCGGTTAAATGACGGAGTTAAGTGAATTAACGGTGATCCTTTGTTCTGCAATAGCCTGCAACGAAGGGGCGAGAGTTCCGGGCGAGGATCGTGCAATCCAATATAAAATTTAAAAAGGAAATTTAAATTTTATGGAAATTTCAGAATTTCAATTTTGCGGTTCGCTGTTGCAGGCGGAACAATGAAGGCGATAATATAGTTTCTCAAAAGTTCGCTCATTTAGATCGTTGATTAACTTCCCAGCGCTCGTAGTCTTTTATACGCCTGCAGCATTTTCTCCCTTTCATTTTTTTTTTCATTCTTTCCTTGCCACTGAAATCTAATACTTTCATTATTACCATACCCTTTACTTCATAAGCTACAATGAGTCCCATTAAGCTGCTGCTCTTTCAGCCAGGTAATTTTACCAGTCGCATTTAACGGAGAACTGTACACGTATACATAGATATAAAATGTGCACATACCTATACCTACCATCTTGGAAATTTGAATCGAACAAAATTGCTCATTCTCTCATTGAAGAAAAGAGAGAGAGAGAGAGAGGGAGCGAAAAAAAAGAACAAGGCAAAAAAGAAAGAGAAAAAAATGGAGGCCAACCCTCTCTTAAGAGAATAAGAAAAGGATTTCCCTCGGGGAACCTTCAACTCGCCAAAAATTTTCGTTTAAAAGTAATCGTTCTTTCTTGTATAAAAAATGTATTTTTTCTTCTTCTTAACGCTTCAGAAAGATTGCAGGTACGTTGGTTCATGAGTGGATTTATAAATATTTGATGAAAAAAAAAGAAAAGAAATGACTCGGGTCTTTAGTTTATAGTATATATTTTGTATATACCCGACAATATTTACATTCCTCATCAATGCTGCATCACCACCACCAGTACCAGTACCAATAGCACTACCACTACTCGTATACCATACACCCTCTCATCAGGTTGTTCTTCTTGAGTGAAGTTTGCACTCGAGCTAAGTGATGAAGGCGCCTGCAAAATGCACTCTCAAGCGCGTACCAAATCTCTCTCTAATTGTAAGCCCGGGTTTAATACTTGAGCTAGAGAAGAAGAGGAGTAGTGGAAGTGGGAGTGGGAGTAGAAGGAGAAGTCAGAGAAGGGTTGGTTGTACACGCTTCAGTCAGAGTAATTCTTCCTCCATTAACCAGGTCACGAAGTAAGATCCGGGTATTTTAATAGTCGCCGATTTGTAATCGGTTGGAAAACAAAAGCAAAAACTATCAGGAAAGTACTTTGATCCGTGATCTTCTTTGAATCGATCTATACGATACGGAACAATCGACTTAAGATTGCCTTTTCTCAAGGGAAAATGATCCGATATTTGTCGCTGACTTACTTTTTACCGCATTCGTGATGCGACTTGTTTCTTAGATAGTTGTTGGGACATTGAGGTACAATACCTCTACCTACCTATCTTCCCACACGATGATACTTTCGGCCAATTTTCCTGCCCCCGGGTGGTACTCAGCTGTGAAATTGGCTTCCGATTGAACTACCCTATCAAACCCTGTCTGCCATTTGGCTCGATCGTCACCTGGAACATCTCATTACTCTGAATCCCGGACACATTTTCGTTTTCGATTATGTTATAGGTATACAATAGATGAGGAAATGGCTGGCCATTTGACTTTTAGTAAAAAAACAAAATAAGTAGAAAATTTTCTACCGCATTGTATGTATAAGTATATACTTTTCTGATCCCGCAGGATATCGAGGAATCAGAGATACTCGTTACGTTAAATCTGAAACATCATGCAGCAGTGCCGAACGTTACGTTTTATATTTTCTTGCAACTTCCAGCTGTAATTATATGTAAAGAGGGCTATGTGCTGGTTCTGGTTCTGGTTCTGGTTCTGGTTCTGCTCGCAGTTCTTTTTGAGTGTAAAAGTGAGGGCGTCGTTTGTTCTTTTATACTTCTTTCGTGTGTCTGTGTGTATATTTTTTTTTTCATGTTCTCTTTTGTTCGAATGAGTTCTCGTTCTAAACCAGCTTCCTACTCATTGTCAGACCCTTTTTTCGAGATTTTCCATCCCTCCGAAGCCATCCTCGTCGTCCGTCTTTCGGGTGGGTGCAATCATTTTAATTAATCAAATGGAGCATAAATTTATTTCATCCCTCTTCTCTCTCTCTCTTTCTCTCTCAGATTTTGGATAAAAAAAATTTCAATTTTGCCATTCAGAGGGCAACCGAATTTTACTCAGATTAGAAACCATCACGTACGACTCGGTCCTGTTTGCTTTGACTAAATTACTTCATACTCTCCCAAAGAAAAAAATTTCAAAAAAAAAAACCAGTAGGTACCGAAAATTCGGTGTAGTCAGCCAGTATTAATAACTGGTAGGATTCATTGATTCACCCCAGGTACTTGACGCACCAGGAATAACGTGACCTGGAACCTTTAATTCGCATTCGTGATTGGGAGTAGTTAGCAACTGTCGAAAATGAAAAAAACTTTTCATTTAATATACATACGCATCTAAAATACAAAAAAGCTACGACTCGATGTTCATTCGGACTAACTTTATTCCATCGATAAGATAATCGCTGGTAAATTTTTTTATTTTTCATTTTTTATAACCGAGGGAAAAGTTTCAGTCGTCGTTTTTTATCGTCGTGAGTAATAATCATCCCCTAAATTCTTACGTGCATAAAGTACTGTGACATAAAATGTCCCAAAATAGTCCTAAGCCTGTCGTTTGATCCAAAGAACGAATATAAGGGAAAAGAAATCGGAAGATATTACGTTCTACTGATCTCGTTAATCTCAAACTTGTACGACTTAATTGTCCCTGAAAAGTACGACGGCAAAGAGGCCCTCGAATAGTCCGATAAATGTCCTGACTACACGCGAGCCGTAGATATTACATACAAACTTACTACCACCCTTCGTGAAAGAGAAATACATAATCGGAAGCGAGTATAAGCCCATCCTTGGGACTGTTCTTTTGCTTAGTTAGTCAGTTTCGTTTCGGGCTATCGAT
Source organism: Macrophya alboannulata (assembly GCA_949628255.1). Lineage (NCBI taxonomy): Eukaryota > Metazoa > Arthropoda > Insecta > Hymenoptera > Tenthredinidae > Macrophya > Macrophya alboannulata. The sequence continues at coordinate 2,076,590 of OX451211.1, read as the reverse complement.
TGATGACGAATAAAGGTGATTGTCGTTCCGAGAGAGAGAGAGAGAGAGAGACAGAGAAAAAAGAAGGGTGAATGTGTTACGGGATGAAATGTGGAACAGAAACGATGAAAAAAGAAAAAACGGGAGATAAAAAGCTGTAAAAAAATTCTCTTTCTCGACCCCTTATTTCTGAAGGGATGAAGGAAGTGAGTAGAAATCGGAAGCAGAACGTGATTGCAAAAGGTTTGAAGCAGAGAGGGTTGGGGGATAGAAACTGAGCTTTCGGTTCGTCATAAAACAACAAATTTATCCCCATCCTTGAGTCGCCCCGATTTGTTGCTCGAGCTTTTACGCCGAGGCTAGACATATTTCGGTATAGCACCGCAGTGTTATAAGGGCGAGAGAGCTGGGTGGTGCCGCGCGATAGCCCAAGAGCCAGAGCTTTGCGCACAACGTTTAACCAGCTCGTCGTAGCCCCGCGCCGGCGACTCGGCGGACGATTGAACACGAAGCTCGGCAGTCGCGAGGCCTCCATCCCGACGAAAGCATCATCATCCCCCTTTCGTTCTCGCTCTCGCCCTCGCCCCGAGGGCTGTGCCCATAAAGCCCGAACTCCGAGGGCGAGAAACGAAAGCACAGCGCAGAGTCGATCAGCGAATTCCCCCACCATAACGTCGGTGGCTCCGGTGAATTCAGGGGATGGTTGACGTTGGGTTAGTCGGGCAGTAGTGCGTGTTCGGTTGCCCTAGTCAAGGGGTTGGTACCCGCGGTTAGTTGGGCTTGTAAAGCCCCGTTTTCCAGGGTTTTGGGTATCGCTTTCATGTGACAAAGTGGCGGTCTTCATATGCGAAGATTTCAACAAGAAGCATCCTATATCGATTCGAACCTGCTCCACCGTGTTGTGGCATGTTTCACGGAAAAGCCACCCCTGAATATCTCATTTTCCCAACTAACAAGACTCGTCAAAAATAACAGAGCCATGGTGTAGTTCAGGAGCCGTCTGTCCCGGCCTTAAGGAAATTTCAGGGTTGTTTCTAACCCCCCCAAGGAAAACAAACCGCTTGAAAGATCGCCACGAGGTCCCTGAGGGACTCCCTATCGATTAAATCCTATTTCGTGGGAACCTCTGGAGCGCGAGTTACTCCCTTGACGATAAAACAATGAGCAGAATCTCGCTCAGGGTTAAAGTAAGAAATCTGATCGGATAATAACCGGACTTAACACTGATCGTGAGGTAAGCCTCTTCTCCGATCGTATAGAGAAACTATTGATTTACATTCGGGCGACAACACGTCCGGCCGCAAGCTTTCGTCGGTCAAGGTGCTTTCCTAGGTTTGGTACTAGTGGGGAACGTGGATAACAGAATTCATAGATTGATAGAATACGGCGTGAGGATGGGGTCCTCGTCGATGGCGAGATGCTCGTCTGGGAGGGCGGAGGAACGGGGCGAAAAATTTCCAGAGGGAAAAACGTTTTCGAACATTTTCTTTCTCGGGTGTTATTTTTCCCAGGTGGAACGTGCTCGGTAGAGCAGCTTACCTCCGTCACATTTGAATCGATAACACGCGCGGCAGTAATGCACGAGTGAAAGAAGAAGGATCAACTACTCGGCGGTTAAAGTTGTAAAACGGCGTAACTGCTTGATGAAAGTGGCGAAAATGGATGATGGAACTCGAGGAGTAGCCTGTTCGGGGAAGGCCCTATTCTGGTGAAAATCCTACGACTACGTCCTGGCGGCCCGAGGCCCTCAACCACAACGACTACTTCATCCGTGTCCCGGCCTAAGTGCCCTTCGCGTTACACCCTGCAGACTCCAGCCTCCATTTCGTCGACCGACTAGTTAAGCGGCTACTTTACTTCGAGATGCATCGAACACTTGGCGAACTTCGGGCTTTCGAACAAGTCGAAAGACCGTCTTGTTACCATCGAGCAACTGGATCAACCGACGTTTTACGAGGCTATTAAATGGCGCCGGTAACACGTGGCCATCGTCGATCATCCGAAGAGTTAATCAGAGAAAAGTCATGGGGTTTTATCCCCCGACTGTTGATCCGGGTCGAAGACTCACCGTAAGCTGTCGCGGGGAGTTGGATAGTTCGTACCAAGAATGGAACTACTTTTGGTCAATCGATAGGGACATTTCCTGATCAAATTATAATGAACATGGTTACTTTCGCGGAGACGAGTTGCGCCTGGTTGGCGTTACTGATCGTTAACGTTGTCATGGCGACTCGGACGAATGAGCGAGAGGCTGTTCTGATCCCGGGAGATATAGTTCTCGGGGGTTTGTTCCCAGTTCATGAAAAAGGGGGCTCATCCTGCGGTCCGAAGATCTATACCCGGGGTGTTCAGAGGTTAGAAGCTATGCTGTTCGCGGTTGACCAGATAAACGAGCAGCACGATATCCTGCCGGGAATAGCACTGGGTGTTCACATCCTGGACACGTGTAGCAGAGACACATACGCGCTTAATCAAAGTCTCCATTTCGTTAGAGCGTCTTTATCGAATCTTGACATCAGCGTTTTGGAATGCGCGGATCGGTCGACCCCGAGAGTACGTAAAAGCGCGAACGCCGGACCGATTTTTGGGGTGGTCGGCGGCTCTTACAGCTCGGTTTCCCTCCAAGTGGCAAATCTACTTCGGTTGTTTCACATACCTCAAATATCACCGGCTTCCACTGCAAAGACACTGAGCGATAAGACGCGGTTCGACTATTTCGCCCGCACTGTACCGCCCGATACTTTCCAGTCCAGCGCACTGGTCGACGTGGTAAAGAGCGTAAACTGGTCCTACGTCTCGACCGTTTACTCCGAGGGTTCATACGGCGAATATGGAATCGAGGTTTTCACTCGTGAAGCGACGGAAAGAAACGTATGCATAGCCGCTGCCGAAAAGGTACCGAGTGCCGCGAACGACACGGTCTTCGACAACATAATTACAAAGCTTTCGAAGAAGCCTAACGCCAGAGCAGTTCTCCTCTTCACGAGGGCCGAAGACGCGAGAAGAATACTGGAGGCAGCTCGTCGGTCAAATCTGACCCAGCCTTTCCAATGGATCGCGAGTGACGGGTGGGGAAAGCAAAGCAAGCTTGTCGAGGGCCTTGAAGACGTAGCTGAAGGCGCAATCACGGTCGAACTTCAGTCGGAAAATCTTCCTGGATTCGATGACTACATGGCTTCTCTTACCCCGGAGACTAACAAGCGAAATCCATGGTTCGGCGAGTACTGGGAGGACGCCTTCGCTTGTACCATGCAGAAGAACGTCCCTCTCGTAACCAATCAAACCATCAACGTGTGCCTCCCTAAACTTCGACTGACACCGGCCCAGGGATACGAGCAGGAGTCCAAAGTCCAGTTCGTCGTTGACGCTGTTTATGCGTTTGCCTACGCTCTGCACAATCTTCAGCACGACATGTGCGGACGTAACGAGGGTCTTTGTTCAGCCATGGCGAATTTTGACAGGGGACTTTTCTACAGGAATTATCTCCTCAACGTTTCGTTTACCGGTTCGTATCTCGATGCGATATTTTTCATTTTTATTTTTCTTTTGCTATATTTTCTTCACATCCCCTGGGGGATCCGCCATCTGGTCCAAAATTGTGCAGCTCAGTTTTTCAGGTGATTGATTAACGGCGAGTTCCTGTCGGCAGATCTCGGGGTGTGATTACTCAATCACTTGTTACTTTATACAAAGCTCCTAATAACTTAGTCTGTCAGTTTATGTTGCACTTAATTTTCTCAGATGCTGCTGGTAGCGAGGTGAAATTTGACGAGCACGGAGACGGCTTGGCACGCTACGATATATTAAACTTTCGCAAGGTCGATCCGAACGGCACGAACGGATACTATTACCGAGTAAGTGCACTTTATTTCCACCGTCTTTATAGAACAGGTTTATTTTCAAACTACGTGTCCGCACGCAGCTGAACGGTACATACCTACTATACATACATCTGACGGATTGGATTTTTAATCGATAACGCGGTTATGGTCGGCGGTAATTTACATACAATTCTCGCGTGAAATATAGTCGTGAATAATTTATTCACTATCCGTATAACCGTTTCCATTAACAATAAACATTTGTGAAACTATAGTCCTGTTGTAGAAGTACGTTACAACCTGAACAATAGTATACGTACCAAAGACATTTTCAACATCTGATATACAACGGTTGAATAATGATGTGGAATATCTGTCAGGCAACCCCGGAGTGATTTATTTACTTACAAATTACTTTTGATACCGCAATGTTCATAATGTCAATCTTGTTGTTAACGCCGGTAAGAATCTTCACGAACGATGCATACATGAATCTCAGGGTGGACCGAAAACTCCTTTCCTCTCAAAGCCCAATGACATTTGCATATTGATAACATTGAACGGTGATCAGTGGCTGAGAACTTTGAGATTTCACATTTTCTTGTTCGTTTTGGCCCACCCTTATCTCAACCCCTGACTATATTGCAACGGAACACTGTACTCCTATGTAATAAATAAAACTAGATAAATCGATCTCCTCTAGGTAGTCGGAAAGTGGTACAAGTCCCTGAATATCAGCACTGATGATCTGGTCTGGTCTAAAGGGGCAACAGAAATTCCAATCTCAGCATGTTCGTTGCCTTGCGGTGACGGTATGATCAAAAAACAGCAGGGAGACACGTGCTGCTGGGTCTGCGACCTCTGCGAACCCCACGAATTCGTTTACGATGAAAAAACTTGCAAGGCTTGTGCCCCCGGCCACTGGCCACACGATAACAAAAAGGGCTGCTACCAGTTGCCAATAATTCACATAAAATGGAACAGCGCTTTCGCGATAGTTCCAGCGGTTATCTCCTGTCTGGGAATCATCACGACTCTCGCAGTTGGCGGTCTGCTCTTCAGGCACAGGGACACCCCGGTTGTCAGAGCATCGGGACGAGAATTGACCGGCATTCTTCTCGCTGGTGTTCTCGTATGTTATCTAAACACGTTCGTCTTGTTGGCGGTACCGACTACAATCACCTGCGTCCTCCAGAGATTTGGAGTCGGTGTTAGTTTCAGCGCTGTTTACGGTGCTCTTCTCACAAAGACCAACAGAATCGCTAGAATATTTGACTCGGCTTCAAGATCGGCGCGGAGACCTAGGTACATCAGCCCAACATCTCAGGTGTGCATTGCTGCTGCACTTATCGCCTTCCAAGTGGTCCTAACTCTGGTATGGATGATCGTCGAACCGCCAGGCACAAGGACTGACGATACAACAGGAGTTCAGATGGTGATACTGAAGTGCAACATCCAGGATATGAGCTTCCTATTTTCACAATTGTACAACGCTCTGTTGATACTTATATCGACTATATACGCGGTCAAGACAAGAAAGATACCGGAGAACTTCAACGAGAGTAAATTCATCGGATTCACAATGTACACAACCTGCATAATATGGCTAGCCTTCGTTCCCATATATTTTGGGACTGGTAACTCTCACGAGACGCGAATAACCACGCTGTGTATAGCGATTAGTCTCAGCGCGTCAGTCGCCCTCGTATGTCTCTACTCGCCCAAGGTCTACATCATAATATTTCAACCGGAAAAAAATATACGAGGAAAGGTCACGATGAGCGGTAGCACGTTTAAGAAACAGGGGAGCAGTGCAGGTGCGTCTTCCGTTACGAAATGTAAGTGACTAGGAGTCGTTGTGCAGATAGTTAAAGTAGTTGTGCACTTTCGTTTTACTTTCTGACTCACTCGATCGTTACTACGGAACTTCGAACCAACTTATTCGACATTTACAACGGGAAACTTTCATTTTTAAAACAAACGGTAAAGTTTTTTTTAATCGCAAATTCATTCAGCCCCCTCCCCAGAAATCTAAGTCGTGAATTATAAATGTGTACAATTTTAACGCGACCATATCGCCGGACAATTATAACGACAGTTTACCATCGTGCAGTACGTAGCCACGGGATATGATCAGATAAAAAAAAGCAAAAAATAAAAAAACTTTGGTTATCGTGGTGATCGATCAATTTGCGGTAGACCATAGGTACCTGCTACCTACGACTGTCATGCTAGCGACCCACATTTCATAACGAGATCAATACCCGACTGTGCGTGAATTAATATTTGGTGAAATGTTTCATGAATTTTGAAGATTAGTAGATTTACCAAATACGAAATGACTGCGGTAATTAATGTTCACGCCAAAGAGCGTTCTGCACTATTCAACTACTGCACAAAGACATTATATTGAAATGGTCTGAATTGTTCTGATGATCGTCGTTTTACTTTTTCTTTAGGTACCGCGTGTGATGGACCAAGCGAAAACGTCCCTCTTCAAACCGCAGTAAACGCCACGGCCCAGACGTCGGTTGGCACACCGCAAACCCCAACCCGTACAGTTCTTGGTTTCAAAGCAGTGAACGAGGAAGTAGCTCAGCTTTAGCAACCCTGTTGCGTGAAAGCGGATGGTGGTCGTTAGTGATTTTTGAAATGATGAAAGAACTAATTTCTCTATGGAGTGCCTATAACTGCGTGTTCAATATACGTATGTATGTACAACAAGTGGTAGGTGGTAGCTTGGCTGTAGAAATCGCATTGAAGAGATGTTCGCAAATTTTCTCTGATGATTCGATCGACAAGATAGAAAATAAAAAAATAAAAATAGAAAAAGGAAAGAAAGACAGAAAAATATAAAGGCAAAAGAAGAAGAATAGAAAGGATTTTGTCAGTCATTGTGACCATTAATTGATTCAACTGTTACAAGTTCGTTGATGATCTAGTTTCCATGATTTCCATTTCTTCTAATGTGAATCTTTCAGATTTGGAAAAAAAAAAATAAATAAATAAAACCCTTGTTGACTTGTTAGAAGCGATTATAAACTAGCTGGAAATTTTTGATTGTTTTTTGCTAAGTTATACATATACTGGTAGTTCCGTTTAAATATAAATTAGCTATGAGTACGTAGTATATATAATATACATACCTACCCGAAAAACTAAACAAAAAACCATTAAATAAAAGTAATCCATAATTCGTATATTTGCTCATTCTCATAAATAATGAAGACTATAACGAATATCTAATATATGAACCCTACAAATTGACTACGCGGTCGGTAAATGATATTTATAATTAATTTTTTTGCACTGGAACCGTATGAATATTCAATAGGGGTGCGTTTATTATTCACTATACCTTATATGTATAATAAAATAACGCGCGCTCGTTCGGTATAAATCGTATTGCACAAAGTTGGATATAGAAAACAAGAAAAAATAAATATATATATATAATATATATATTAAAAAAAAAAACGCACTGTATACGTGGATCTTGAGTGTTGGGTGTAACATGCAATTCTAAATAGTAGAAATGATAAAAGGTAATGAATTATAGTGTTGATAAATACAATTATACGCTTAAAATTAGTTAATTGGTGAATTCGTACAAACAGGCGCAGATACAACGTTGATATTATTATTATTATTCTTATTGTTATGATTATTATTATTTTTATTATTATTATCATATACCTTACTATTACCTATTCCTTATATACAGATTAGACATATCTAAATGAATAACCGCAGATAATGCAATGATATAGTATAGATCATGGATGAAAATGAATAAATAAATAAATAAATAAATAAATGAATAAATAAATGAATGAATAAAATGGTTAATTAATTTGATTGATTGATTATTTATATAATTAAATAAATGCATTTGATAATTTAATGTTGCACGAATATATACTATATTATATATATATATACAAATAAATATATAGATTGTTTAGAGTGATATATTTGCACCGTTGGTTTGAACTTTAACAAAAAATAAATAGAATAAAAAAAAAAAAAAAATGAAATAAAATTTAAATAAATGAAAAAAAGGAGAAAATTTAAAAACCAAAATAATAATAATAATAATAATAATAATATATATAGGTATATTCAATTTTTTGACACGTGGACCACATTGACAGGAATATTTGATAAAGCAAAAAAAAAACCATGCAAAATAATCCGAGAACAGGAAAAAAAATGCGATACCTGCTGAGAGAAGATAAAAAAACAACACAAAAAAAGAATCAGAATTTTATTTAAATAAGATATATAATTATGATAAATAAATAAAGTAAACAAATGAATAAATAAATGGATGAAAAATAAAGAAATGAAATGAAATGAATGAAGAGAACGAAAAAAAAAAAAAACAATATGGAAAAAAAACTAGCACGTCTTGAAATGTAAGAATTAAATGATATTACATACATACATACATACAGAAATATAACGTCTCTATTGAGAAGTTACGAAATTAAATAACTTTCGAAAAATTATTCAAATAAATTGAATACCGATGATATTAAAGAAAGAAAGAAAGAAAGAAAGAAAGAAAGAAAGATACAAAAATTACAGAACTAATGCTGCTATAACATATACCATATACATAAACATATACATATATATAGATGGCGTTAAGGTTAAAATTTATTTCTCCTGTTGGCCTCAATGTACAGTTGTTGATGTTTGTCGTATCGTAATAAATTGTAATAAATTGTAATAAAAATTATACATATTTTCTTATATATACACATATATATATATATATATATTATACATGTATATATAATATATATTACATATATACACTGATTGATTTTGATCCATTTTTTTTTGTTCTTTCTCAAGTCGAAACATATAGAAGCAACAAAGAAAAAAAATTAATAACAATAAAGAAGAACAGATATCGTAGGTATATAGATTATTATTTATTAAATTCATACAATTTTGACAAAATTTATTTACTCAAACGTTTGAACAACCTCCCCGGGTATAATTTAATTGTCACTCGAGGTTTATTCGGTGATGGGGAAAGGAGGGGAAGAGGGGGGGACTTATACATAAGCCAAGATTTCCATAAACTAAATATTCAATTTAACTCGAGATAGGAACATCGGTTCAGGTGGTCAGAGGTCAAATCCTCTGAATAAACAATAAGAACAATATAAAGGCGAGGGAAAGGGGCGAGGGGGAGTCATAAATTTTGCATCTTGCATTAACTTAAACAAATTTCGATAGAATTCAGGTTCAAAAATTCATCCGAATACACTGACGAAAATTGAACAGAGAGTGTAGCTGTAAAGTATCAGTATTCTGAGCATGTATATATTTATACCCTGTGTGCAGCTTCAGAAATCCCGGAATTAAATAATGAATACAAACGTAATCCGTTTGCGAGGTCGAAGCGAACAAGAGTAGACGGTATTACTAAGGCGAGTTAAACCAGGGTCAGGCATGGGCCAATTTACGATAGCCCCGATCTAAGCCAACCTGATTTATTCCTCTTCTGATTGCTAGGATTTAGCAACCGAGCTCAAATCTCAGTTTAACTCAGCGTTCGGTTTTCGTTTCTCCTCGAAATAATCGCTTGCAAAAAAAAAAAGAGTCAAAAAAATTCATCAATTTCTCAAGTTTTATGTCAAACTTCGATGATGACTGTGACAAGGAGTAGGGTATTTCGCGGGTCTGTTATCATTAGTAATTTCTCAACTCACAATCACTTTTTTACGTAACAGAAATGTAATGCTTCGTAAGCAAGTTTTATATGGATCACAATTTGATGAATAAACGTCGTATCGTTGCTTATACGATGACAGAATGAAAGACAGAAGGCCACTCGATATGTGTTTGATGTAAACTGCCAAGATGACTACGTCGAGGAGTATAGCGATTGTGTTTTTATAGGTTTATTTCGCGGGTCTGTTATCAGTGGTAATTTCTCAACCTCACAATCAGTTTATTACGTAACAATAAGTAATGCTTCGTAAGCGAGTGTTATGCGTATCGCAATTTGATGAATAAACATCGTACCGCCATTGCTTATACGATAACAGAATGAAATAAGATAGAAGGCCACTCAATATAATACATTAGGCATGAATATCGCTCTGTTTGTCGGTAGCAGAAGTGGACAATCGGTACAGTTCAACACCGCGATGGCGTTCCTTGCTCGTAATATAGCAGTTATTAGACTGGTTCGATCGGTGAGTGAAGGAAGTTCGATTCATCATCGATCAATCCATTGCAATATTTATCCTAATTTTATTTGTAGAGTAAAAGCAGCAGTTTCGAAACCGCTTTCCGATCAGTGTCCAATTCCAGTTCTCTTCATGGTCGCGTTGTGCCCTTCAAACTATCCGACATTGGGGAAGGGATCCGGGAAGTAACGGTCAAAGAATGGTGAGTTTTTAACCTCGTATCATTTAAAAGATAACGAAATTGCGTGGGCGATATGAACCGCAGATATGTGAAGTAAAAAGTTCTTATCTTCACGACGATTTATTCAGGTTTGTTAAACCTGGTGACAAAGTGAACCAATTCGACAACGTTTGCGAAGTACAAAGCGACAAAGCATCAGTTACCATCACAAGTCGTTACGACGGGTTTATAAAAGCCCTTCGATTTGAGGTGGACGAAATCGCTTTGATCGGACAACCGCTGGTCGACATTGAACTCGACGACGATGAAGAATCCCCCGAGGAAAAGCAAAGCGCGTCTATTTCGTCCCAAGAGGAACGAAACCAGAGCACATTACCGCCAACCAGTGATGATAAAACCCGGGATAACCTGCTGGGAAAAGTTCTTACGACTCCTGCAGTGAGGAGAATTGCAGTGGAAAAAGGTATACGATTAAAGGACGTAGTTGGTACGGGTAAACACGGCAGGATACTTAAGGAGGACCTCATTTCCCACGAGGAAAATAACGCCTCTGATAACGACGCGAGAGAAGTGAAACCGGAGAAGATTATAGAGACTAAGACCGTGGTTCCAAAAGCTTACGCAAAGCACATGTGGACGACGATGACCAGATCACTGGTGAGTTGAGTTTAACATCTTGTTAACATCCTGATAGGAAGATTTATTTTCTTATGTCCCTGTTTCAGAGCATACCGCACTTCGGGTATAGCGACGAATGCGACGTTACGAAACTGGTACATTTTCGTGATGAGGTTAAAGCTGCCTTTAAAGAACGAGGGGTGGCTCTTACCTACATGCCATTCTTCATAAAAGCACTGTCAAAAAGTCTCGAAAAATTTCCGGAACTCAACGCTTTACTTAACGAACAGTCTCAAACCGCAGATATCTCACCGTCCCACAACATATCAGTCGCTATGGACACTCCTCAGGGTTTGGTAGTGCCTAACATTAAGAACGTCCAAAATCTTGACATCGTGGCTATCGCCAGAGAGCTGAACAGACTCCAGGAGCTCGGGAAGAAGGCTTCTATACCACTCAATGATTTGTCAGGTGGAACATTCACGTTATCGAACGTCGGAATGGTGAGTCCTTGAACCATTTTCTTAACTTTGTTAAGTTATTGTTTATTTCATTAATTTTTATGTCACCCACAGATCGGAGGGACGTACACAAAGCCGGTGATTCTATCACCGCAAATAGCGATCGGTGCGATAGGAAAGACCCAAAAATTACCCCGTTTTGACGCCGATGGTAAAGTCGTAGCCGCTCAGATACTGTCGGTCAGTTGGTCAGCGGATCATCGGGTCGTGGACGGTGTGACGATAGCGAAGTTTTCTAACCAGTGGAAATACTATTTGGAGAATCCGTCCCTCTTAGTGATGAACGGTTAGAAGTGACTGGCAAACACTTATCAGTTCAATTGGCAGACTGGGAAATGATGAAGAGGCACGAAACAACGTACAATAAAAAAAAATCTCAAAATACTGAGCAAGGGCATTATCGAATAATCTTAGAGAGTATATTTTGTCGAAGAATCTCTGAACTGTAATCAGTTTGATTAACTTGAAGTAAGAACAATGAAAATCAACGTATTATTTTTCCAAAAATTTTATTTCAAAACACTCAAATTGTACAAAGTGTTATCTCGTTGCTATAAAAAGCTCGATGTAATTGTATAGTACATAAAACTTTGGTAATAAAAATACTTAGATGTTAGAAAATTCGATGCTTAATTGATAACGTAATACTAAAATACAATTGTATTTAAGGCACTGGCATTTGTTAAAAAATTTCTTCAAAGATTAGATACACAAATATTTTATCTATATCACAAAAAGCTGCAGGTATAAATAATTACTTATGTATATTATGTATATAAATATACTAGGCACGTTCGAGGAAGAGCTTACCCTGCGCGATAAGCGTGATTATATAATAAATAATATACTTTCGAAAAAATTGAGAATCAGAATTTAAAGATCACGAGTAAAAATTACGTCTTACATTATGAGTAAAATTATTATAACCGTAAAGAAAACTTGATAATAGTTTTTCGAAGCGATATAACGTTCGGAAATAACGAGTGCTAAGCTCTCTGATCCGTTGGATGACAGTAACCATAAATAGGAATACCAGGTGGATCATTGGGCCTAAGTTTAGGTGCACAGCTTCTGGTGATAGCGACAATGCACAATGTCATAACAAAGGCTGCAGCAAAATGCCATGAAAATGTTAAAGCAACTCTCTCAGGCAGCACGATCTCAGTTTGATAGGTTCTAACCATGTGGGCTAGCCAGCCAGCGTGAAGAAGAGTCGAAGAAGCTCTGAGTAGTTTCATTTCTGGCCAAACTAGCTCGAGGATAACAGAAAACGATGTTGTCCAGACAATAGCTGCTAAAATAACGTAGATTACTACCCCGTTCGAAGCACTACCCCAAAGGAATAGAAAACCTTCGATAAAAAAACTCTGGGCTAATGCCATCTTCGATAATCCGTCTCCGACGACGTTGGGGAAGTAAAAAGTCAGGACGTCGACGAGCCCGGATAGGGCAAAGAATAGATAAATTGTTGCATGAACTACTTTTGGCGATACTGTTTCAATGCTCGGTAAACTCCCGGTAAGTGTGCTGGCCAATCCCAGAGCAGTTGCAAGCAGTTTTAACGTCCCTTCGAGGGGATGTCGTTGCAGGAGTCTTTGACAACCCCGATAAGCTCTTAGAAGCTTTGTGGTTTCTTGGTGATCGTGGTCCAAGTCACGATGCAGTATCCAGTATTTGGCGTATTCGTAACACCATTTCAATCCGAACATGTAAAATACACAACCGGATAGAACGTATCCCAAAGCGTTGTTGTCGCTCTTTTCCATTGTATATCAATCCGCTTTTTCTTTTCTGAAATTGAAGGGTTTTTAGTTATTGGTTTGAATCCTCGTAGTCTTTATTCACTCTTCTCACCTTTTTCACTAATTTCTTCTGCTACTCATCGGCAGAAGCTTGTCTTTCTATCAGTCGTTGAATGTAAACAACAAACACAAAACATAACAAAGAAGTGAATCTATCAGACGAACAACATGGCTACTGCGGAGATCCGCGCATGCGCAGTATCGCTTTTATCGAAGGAGAGAGGGACCTGCCTTACCACATCGTGTACGACCGTTATGTGGTTCCATCTCTCCAAGTCCGTTCGAACTTTCGGGTGTTTTGTAACGAGGTGGAGTCTGAGAGACGTCAAACGATGGATTCAAACATCAATAACAATAAATTAAACCCGAAAAATAACACCTGAATATATCCATCCGATTGAACCGAAGAGATACTAGTTTGTAAACGAAAAAACCTAGAATGGACAACGACGAGGACGCTGAACGGTCGCCAAGACTCGATGCAGGGACGATTCGTGCCGATAAAATCGGAGTGTTCGACTACGACGAAGACAAAGTAAGGTTAGAATGAACGAAATTTTAACCAAAAACTAATAATTTTCCTTTCGTTTTATTTCAAGCTTCACGAGATGACAGCATCCTACTCGGAAATATCATTCGATTCCCAGTCTTCGCCACCGGTTTCCGAACTCCGATCATTGATAGAGTCCCCAGACTTAGAAGGCGGCAAATACATGGTTGAACATTTGGATAAAGTCGAACCCAACAACCTGAGGCCGGATAGTCTAGAGTTAAAAAATGAGGGGACAAGCCCTGACCAAGAGGACGAAGAACAGGACGAGGATCTCGACCCTCCGAGCTACCACAAAGCCATTGGCTACCTTCAACTGGAAGGGACTGTTATGCAGGAGGGAGACATGGTCCTTTTTGTTGCCGAGGATTTGGAAAATAAGATTAAATTATCTAGTCCAGTAACGAAGAAAGGAGATACCCCCTCGTTCCCGGGATCACGAAGCTCAACACCCTGCCTATACAGACAGGCATTGGCACCCCAGCTACCCATACTAGACCACAATGTGCTTAATGAGCTGGAAATGGAAGCTCGTAAAGTGGCGACATCTGTTGATTCTCTGACCGAAAATCTTGCCGCGATATTGCACAGTGTAAGGGATGATTTTTTCGAGAATTACACTCGGCACAGCTTTTAAAAAACAATACTTAGTTCATCGAAGCTTTTATCACATTTCAGGTATCCGCTCTGACTGTCGATTGCCTGGAAACTTACAGGGACGCTGTATGCAAGACGTGTGACGCTGTAGACCATAACATAAAGTCTATGTATCAACTGATGGCAAAGTGTGAAGAGCTTTCGAAATCGATGGGGCCAATATACAAGCTTGCGGAAAGAATGTGAGTCCTCCTTTTTTTTTTTTTTCCTGATTCATCTTAGTCTCTCTGAATATATATTTGATCGAAAAATGCGGTTCTGCGGATTGATGTTGGTAGTATTTTTATTTTTTCTATTCATTCGAAATGTTTTGACGAAGGTATTGGTAGTGAAATTCTTGAAAGCTCGGTTCTGAACTGAAAAAGAAAATAAAAAATAAAAAACACATCACTTATTAAGCACGTAAACATATATTCACTTCATTCGATGTTGAAGCGGGGTAAAGTCAAAGCATGGCGCCGCGTGGTGGTTATTAAATGAAACCGCAATCAATTAACGCGCAAGTTCTTTGTAAAACGTTGATATCTATGGATGGCAGCAGGGTGAAGCTGGTGCGGGTTAGGAAAATGCTCTCGAAATCAATGTGAGATTCGCAGCAGCGATTCTTGAATACATATTCATCAGAAATTATCCCTCCGCGTTTAAAAAGAGAAAAATAAAAAAATCTCAAGTTTTATTGCCAGCTCTGGTTATACGAGCTTCGACGCAGCTGCAATTACCTTAAAATTACTGCTGCTCCTTCTCAATTAGCGGCGTTGAAAAGCCCCGATTAGATATTTGGAGAAAATTAAGTGCGCAATAATTTATACCGCCTTTAACCCCGTTTCTTTTTTTTTTATTTGTTTTCAACCCCCTCCCTCCCTCTCTCTCTCTCTCTCTCTCTCGTTCGTAATTACGCGTGTATAGTACGGATAGGTAGTACCTACTTTTCTCTAGAATAATCTGACCACCTTTAAGCTTAGTTTATTCAAATTAAAACAAAAAAAAAAAAGAAGGAAAAGGAGAGAGAGAGAAAAAAAACTCAGAAAAACAGGTGAAATTTCTTTGCCAGTCTGTTTGCCGCTGACTAATTGGAACGTACATACATAGGTGCATATACGTACACGTATATGTATATTAAGTGTAATGCGCGGGTTGAATGCATAAAAGTGTTTAAAAATAAAAACCGCATGTATACATACACATATATGTATATGCATATGTGTACAAAATGTAAAAAAGATAAATTACATAAAGTTAACAGAGATTAACGTGTGATGTAAAGACGTTGGTAGTCGCTGCAGCGCGGGTTAGCGCGGTTATGCAAAAATCGTTTATTTCATTTTTGTATTCTTCTTTTGTTATTTTTTTTCGTTTTTTTATTCAACTTCACAGACAATTAAACGAGCGGTTCTTGATACAAAGAGGGGTAAAAACTCGCTTAATTGGGAAGAATCGCAACAAACAGCATTTAGTTAATCTATTGGTTGGTTGCGGTTGCACGGTTGCTGCAGCTCGTTCGTGAATACATATGCATACCATCCATACGTAAAATTGTTACTAAAATTATCATAACTACCAGGAGAATTCAGGATACAGAGAGACAGAGAGAGAGAGAAAGTTTGTTTTTTGTGTGTGTGTTTTTTGTTCTCTTCTTTTATTTACAGAAAGGAGATGAAGAGGATGCTGGAACTGTTTGAAAACGCGATGAATCTGTGAAGCTATTTTATTTTTTTATTTTTTCTTTTATCTACATATATTACTGCACACTGCAGGTTCGACTGATTCAAGAAACTTGGAAAGAAAAGAAAGAAAAAAAAAAAGAAGAAGAATGAAATGAAATTTTCTTTTTTTTTTTTTTCACGCCCATAGTTATATCCATCGTCGCCGCAATTCATTCACAGATAGAGAAGGATAATGGTGTTTAACTTTTTAACCGGAAGGTACAACGCGTCGTTGTCATTAGCGTTTCCATTGAGGGGTTAACGTTCGTTAGTGCTACTAGGCAGTGGCATGATTACGTATAATCTAGTTTCCTCGCTTTTCACCTGCTGCTGCTGGTGCTGCTTCTCTTCTGCTTTTGCTTCTCCTCTCTTCTCTTCTACCAATCAATCGACGCGCACACACATATATATATATATACACATATATATATCTACTCTCTTCCCTCTGCACCAGAAAATTCAAGAGGGTTAATTATACTAACGATGGTATTAATACTTTTATTACCAATTATTTATAGAGGCTTGAAACACAACAATTTATTAAAAAACACGTACGATGCAGATAATACCTTATTGACGATGGGTAACCAATGTGATTCACCGAGTTAATTTTATTCTCCAGAAGCCATACACCCTGTACCCTGCACCTAGCTACCCACCTACCTACTCGAGAGTTCCAGCCAAAGGGGTAAACTCACGGTTTTAATGTAATTGGAAGCCTTGTTCGGTTAATCTTAATTGAGCAGAGCTTAAGGAATTGGGTTTGAAGGGTTGAGAGATAGAGATTATTTGTAAATTGATTTCACACTTTTCTCAGCACTATTTACAGGTGCTTGAAGCCCCGTAAGAGAGAAGCCGTCGTTAATCTGTAGTAGCAAATTTCCCAATCTTTATTTTCATTTTTCTTTCATCTTTCTTTATTGTTAATCGATTAGTTGTTTAGCCCCTAAGATTTGTAACGAGGTTAAAGCTGTATTATTAAAGTTTAAACATTTCTAATTCCGCTATACGTATATGTATATATAGATATATACCCTTAACTCTTATGTAATATAGATATATACCCTTAACTCTTATGTAATATAAATGTTGTAAATATTGAATAAACAGTAAACTTAATATCCAACAGTAAACCGATCAAAGATTTTCTCCAATTCCTCTATCCCACTTTCTCTAATTAAAATCAAATCACACCGTAGAAACTTTCGAAAATATTTATTTACCATTCCTTAATCAATATGCAGATGTAGAAGTATCGATCAGATGTCGAGCCGAACAGATTTCCAAACATGAAACAAAAATAATAATAATAGTAATAATATCGTTGATTAGTGCTGCGTGATTTATTCGCCCTCTCACTCTTTCCATTTTCTAATTATTGCTCAAGAAGATTTGTGCTGTTTGTGCTGAACTTCTGGTTCGGAGCTGATTGGCCAGATGAAAGAGACCCGATATCATTCCCGGTATTATCGCGGCACGGTGCCACCTGGCGCGCCGGATGTGTTCTGCAAATTGTGGCGGGCGACTGTTCCGGATAATTTATAGAACCGGATTCATGAAATTCTGGGGAGAACTGGTGCAATTAGACAAAAGTAACACGCGACCGAGAGAAGGTCACTAAATTTCAAGATACGAGGCAAAATTTTGTTCATTTAGTATCCGCGATCATCAACAGCTTTGCATTTTCTTCTAAAACTACATCCTCGGAAGATGAAACAAATGTTCATCGTTAATTAAAGCCGAAATAACCGCGTGGCACGATGTTTCCCACTCGAAATTATGAGAAATTGTTTCAAAAGAGGACATCTTGAGCCTTCAGAGTTACATGAGATGGAAAAAAAATGGCATGTCTTGGAAATCTCGAAGGCTTTTGGTGGGTGAATTTTTGGGGAAAAAAAATATATGGAGTTTGAGGCGTGGAAGTTTGGTAAAAGAATACTGATATTTTGGAACCGCGGTTATAGTCGAGGAGGTGAGTGACAATGGTAGGGATGATTGTCAAAGATCAAATGATGAAAGGGAGCCGTGCGTGACCGATCCGAGGCGTGTTTTGGTTTCACAATGGCAATTCCTACGGTTTAGACTTTAGTCGATGAAGTCTGTTCGTCGACGGACCCGACGTGGATATTTCGGGGTTTGGTTCGACCTTGATGAATGAACCTTCGAAACAAAAAGCCGCAACGCAATGTCGGATCAAACAGAGCCGAGCAGCTCAACCACCCACTTTCCTTTGTCTGGTAAACTGCAGTTGCAGGTGTCCATCCGCGTCCACAATATATCCCCGTCATCGGGTGTTTGGACAAGCTTCAAAGCAAAAGATCCCGAGACTAGCGGTACCAGGGTTCCACAATCCTTTTCAATCACAGGAATTGACCGACCGGCTCGATGTTGATTACAATTCACTGCGTGCTGCGGAGGGAGAGGATAAATTTACAGGGCATTTGTCTCCATGTATTCGCGACGAGGAAATCTGCTACGGAGGACATTAGCTCCTTATCCTTTTTTTTTCAGTATAGCGAATGAGGATGGGAGTGTGTTTAATGGGGAAACTGCAGTATAAGATCCCACATAGAGTTTTGTGGAAGTGTTTTACTGGGTAATACCACATGCGACTGGTTCCAATTTAGGTCCGTGCCAAGCTGCAGGGGTGGTTTAATAACGTTAAAGTCTGGGAACAAGATTACCATAGAAATGTGAAGATCGCGAGTGGGTAGGCGAGCGAGTCCGTGGGGGTGATACATTATAACGTCATTTAATCCGCCCGTGCCGAATGTAGCGCGCTACCGTTATCAGCACTTTTACGACTACCTCCAACTCCACTAACTTCTCAGTCGTCGCCAACGCGATCTCTATTAGCGGAGAACACACGAAATTGTATCCGGCATAATTTACCACCATTGGCGTAGCGTACCTTTGCCTGACAAAATCCCCCCAAAATTAATTCTGGACAGTATTTTATTCCACCCCTCGAAATCCTACGTCATCAGTTTCCCAAGTTTTTCTTCTTTCCAAGTGCCCGGATTTCTCCTCCTCTCTCATTCGCATGGAATACACCATGCATATAAATCTCACAGTTTCTTCTCTATCGTGGAAACTAATTCATCGATTTCAATGAAATTTACTCTCCCAGAGTATTCGATGGTTTTATTCTTTAATATTAGCTCAAGGAAGTGAAATTCAAGATCGCAGATCCGAAATAACGAATCTCACCCTTTTGAGATCAGATTCGTTACCAACGATCCAACAAAACTCGTCGAAACTGTTTTTTTCTGCACTTGTCTGTATGACTAGTCCTACGCTATTGTAGTTTTTCAGATCCACGTGTTAATAGGTTGTACACCAGCCTGAATATAGGTTAGGTAGGGCGTGCTTGGGGAGTGTATGAAACGTGGTAAAAGTCACGCAGTAATCAGTCGAAATAACATGCAGGATTTAGTGCCCGTAGAGAGTGAAGGGGGCTGCAATAGTGGAGGAGGAAGTCGGCGACGTTGCAGGAGGTCGCGGTCGGCGTCTCTAATCGAAGTTATAATAACGTGGAAAAGTTTGAATTGCATAGTATAACGTAGATGTATATATGGATATACATAGAAATATGAGAATCTAGGAGCTAAAAATTTGTTTCCATTTTTCCTTCCATTTGTATATCAGCATTAACTCGGAACCCGACGTTATAACAACAACGAACAGTTCCACCAACTTTAATTTAATATTTCTATAATTGTAAAATATTGCGATCTCCTGGGAAACCGTGGTACGACGTACCTACTACGCTGAGAACGTTAAGTGGATTTAAATGAAATTCTATCTCGACGTATATTCCGGAAATCGTAAGAGTCGCTTCCGCGCATAGGTATACAGACTATGAACGTGCGTTCAATCATGTGTCACTCTTTCATACGGTACAACTAAATGAACAGATTCACTATGAATGCATCACCGTACCAATACGATATAACTAAATTCTTGGTCTCCAAACACTGACAGATTTCAGTTATCAATATCCTGATTGAATTTTTGTCAATATGGTAAACAAGATAGATTTGGGTCTTCTTGGGGTTTCGGGGATCGCCTTATCCCTTCTTCAGCTAATTTGGGTAGTCCCACGTTTCGAGGCGTCGATAATCCTCTATGATGATCGATGGCCGTTGAATCGGAAGTAAGGTGGGGTAAACCGGGGGGGTTAGGTATAAAGAGGAGAAAAGGAAAGAGGAAGGAGGAAAGAGGGTGAAAATAAAGGAGACGGAGATGGGGTCTACTTTGTAACCAAAGACCAGAGGCGTCGTGACGCTAGGGGAAATACAGATCATATTCCAGGATGTGCATTAGAAGCTCGAGCCCTGTGGCCTGTGGCCTGCGGCCACCCACTCGCTCACCAAAGAAATGGAGCAATGCTCCAACGCCAAGGGGACGAGTGGCTGCCTACTTTGCCGACCGCTTTTCTAACCCCAAAATAACTGAGGATCGATCTAAGACTGTAAATATTTCTTCGCAATTTCGTACGGTTAATAAGAGAACAAGAAGAACAAGAAGGAGGGGGTGGATGAGAAGGAAAAGAAGTCGCAGATGGTGGTAAATTTATTGTTGAACAAACTAATTGCTGTCGTATTTCATCTCGGTATGAAGATAATATTTAATTATTTGTTTGATAATGAAGAAACACCTTGTTAATTTATTCCCGTGTCCCGTGACTATATTGAAATTGAAAAGATTGATGTACGGATGGATGATGCATAGCATAGCGTAGCATAGCGTATAGCCTGGTGCTGCAGGAAGCTGCCGGTAGCGTCAGAACTCACAACGGGGCTGCGTCCCGTCCCGCCTTTTGTGCGTATCATCCAACTATTATGTGTCCTGCAGGGCATTGAAAGTAATTTCAGAGAGTTTCATGATCCAGACAGACAGCGGCCATTGACTATTGTCGAGTGGGCACACTGAGCCGCAACAAATATAAACGCAATTTTCATTTTATTATATATTATACTTTGAAAAAAAAAAGTGAAAGACTTTTTTATCACCGTGCTGTCTGCAGACACGAACTTTATTCAATTTGACAACAAAAAGGTACGGAAAAAAAAAGAAGAAAAATAAATAAATAAAGAATCTTATCCCCGAACCCGGTGACGTTTGTGATAAGCAGCCTTTTTGTGGGTCTGTTGGTTCTCTTGGAAAAGTAACAGAGAAAAGCAGCCAAGAAAGTGACTTTGGGATCGTAATGACTAAATAAAAGATGGAGGCAGATAGGCCGAGCGTGTTTGTTTACTCGGTTCTGCACGTCTAGCACTCAGCTGGTATCCCCACACCGTGACATGTTGTGTTTACTTTGGTCAGTGCCTTGAAGAGGATGCCGCGACGACATTAAGTCTTGTCTTTGATCCTAACTTGTATGAATCTTGATGGCGCTGTAGAGACCTCTTGTCGTTGCGAGTTCTTCGTAGATAAAGATCATCATACTAGAAGGAACTTAGACCCCTGGATTATGGGTTCGGAGTCAGACCGCAATTCAGTTTCATTTGTCGTTAATTATGGCTGTTGAACATTTTATCCTTAAACTTGAGTGAATACAAATGCTTCAATGAATGAATGAAAGGAAGTAAAAAAAAAAAAACAAGAAGAGAAGAAAAAGAATGAAAGACTTACATCAATTTATATTGTTCAGACTCCTTTTTAATCAGAAAATATGTACATGTATCCAAGCGCCGAAAAGTCTTGACTTTAGTGCATTCAGCTAAAAGAAGCTCTACATTTCTTCAGGTGGGGATGGAGGGAGGGGGAGGGGGGGAGACTTTCCGACCGTAGACGAAGTAGGTATTCTGTCATTTTGTCGAAGAAATGTGGAACGCGCCAGCAGAGTCATCCCCCCTCCATCTCTTCCACTCTCTTTCCCTCTCTCGCTTTCTTCCACTCTTTCTCTCTCTCTCTTCACCGAATGGTTGGGTAGACAAAAAGGAAATAAGAAGTACTCTGCAGATCACAGGCCGCTAATTGAAAAAACCCCACAAGGACTTATTCCCCTCGCTGTCACGACTCAGACTCTGATTGTATCCACGGATGCTTTTAGCCAGGATCGTGAGGAAGGGCGTGTATTACTGATATTTGATATCTTCAAAACGTGGACCCAGAGGCCTCGATCTCCACTTGACATTCTCCCACACGTTCCACATAGTGGAAATTCTTTCAACGCACACACTGATAACACATCACACAAAATTTTTCCTCAGTCTTCGTCTTCCAGATTAAATTATAACCGGCAAAATGTTATTTGCACCAAAAACGAACCATAAAATCTGATCGAGGCCATCCCCGACCATCCAGATTGTCAAGAAAACGATATTTCTTGTCTCAGTGTAACAGCTCCAGTCGCAGAATGCAGATGTTCAACCGAACAAATCGTTTTCTGATGCCAACGAAACTGCTGGGACCACCTGAACCCTGGCCATTTATGTTTACCCATATTTATTGCTCGTTACTTTTTACCTCTGTATGTATTCATGGAAAACAAACTCGTAACGAAAACCGGGTTCATTTCTCTTTGATGTAATTCATCTACAACCCGTTCTCCTAAATTTGGAAGTACATCGACGTACTCCATCCTGAAATTGCGGCAACAAATACTAGACTGCTAGACGAACCGTTACCTGTTCACAAGGGGTTGTATAGCGCCGAAACGAGTTTGCTGATTCACGATTCTGCACGGGATATTGGTGCCGGCACGATACCAAAAACACACACACAGAGGCGAAGTGTCCTTTGACGCATCGCGTGCGAAAGAGGACAGAATGAGACTCCTTTGACTCATCGTAGTGACTATTCGTTTCGTGACCCATCACCAGTGTAAAGTTAACTGTAAGGAAGTAGTGTACACTGTACGTATATCTTCAAGCCAGCTCTGGCCCTGCAGAGAATTTGATCGGTTTTAGTTAATTAAGCCAACATCGGAGAGAGGGCCCCCTACTCCTTCTTCTATCTCTGGAGTGGCTGTGTTTTGGAGTTGGGCTAACGGAGGAGTGCCAAGGGGAGGACGGATCGCGCTAACTCGCGAACTGAGTGAACCGGGGGTAGTAGCCCTGAGTAATCTAATGAGTCGCAGGTTTACCAACTGAAACCTTGGCTGCTGCATCAGTGTCGAGGGCAGGTAGACGGGCGAGCTTCAACGCGGATTTTGCTTTTGCTTTCCGTTTGGGTTTGGGTCTCGGTTCGGCGCCAGTTTTGTGGTTGAGGTTTTCGTACCGGTTTTGGTTCTGATTCTGGTTCTGGTTCGGCGAGTGCACCAGAGACGAAAGGCGGAGGAATGGTTTGAGGAACCTTGAAGAACCTAGCAATTAAATCGAGCTCCGTAAATTAACTTTGGTAATTATGAGTGCGACGAAGGGGGTGACTTCTCAGATAAAGAGCGAGGAACGCGCTTTACTCCGAGCCTGCAGACCGGGGTAAAGAACTTTTTCAACTTTTTCAACTCTTCAACTTTTCTCCCCGAGCTTTTTATTCAACTTTTCTTGTTAAGATTTCGATTATGAATCCCCGATTTGATGTCGGAAGTAAGAATTCCTGTGCAGTAGGTAGCTGTACCCACTTTTTGTATGTGTGTTGGTATATTGTGCGGAAAAAAATTGACCTCGAAACGACTTTCATGAATACAAATGTACCCATCAACACGTTTACACATCTATTCGCGATTCTGTGTTGGATATAACCCGCATCGCACACACACAAAGAAAAACTTTTCATACAGATTTTCCACCCTCCTCGAATCAATTCGAGACTTACCAAGTCGTATTGTCTGCAAACCCGCTTAAACCTCGGGTAATTAAACAGACTTGAGCTTCTTAGAGTTGGTACCGAACCTTCGCACTACCAGGCCATGGGCTCCGGCGAGGTGGTGAAGCTATCTAACCATCTCTGCACATTATCTTGTTCGCGGAATGGAAATTTATGTGCGGGTAACAGTGTGTGTAGAAATCATGGTCGTGTGGGTACATCCGGAGTTAGTCGGTCGACCAGGTCCATATCGACTGTGAAGAGGGCAGACCACTTGAACGGGTTACGGGCAAACACATATGCATATTTTGCCAGCTATCATGGATATTATTGATACACCATTACGCGTTCACAGTATATAAAACGTACGGACGAAGAAAAGAAAGTGAGTTTCGAGTTGGAGCGGAAATCTAAAAGCTAAAAGTTGAAAGCTGAAAGCTTTATTCGACAAAATAATGAATTGAATTGAGTCAAAAATGTGCTTATTAAAAGTTTGCCGAGCAATACTTACCTTGTATCAATCGAGTCCGGTCCAACTGGTAATATGGGGGGAAAAAAATAAGTTAACAATAAAGAATATGGCATTTGTTTCATTTTTAGTAAAGATTGGTGGTGAATGCCAGTGTTGGTTGATTGAATAAAGTGCTAATTGGAAAGTGATCGATTGAAGTTCCCTCCTAACTTTAGAGCTTGAAAACTCGGCGGTAACAAAGACGCAGTTTCCGCGAGTTTTACTATCGTGAGAAGGAAGAAGGCTCGTAAAATCGTAGTGGAGGATCACCTCGTTTCGTACCTTATCGAGCGAACTCTTATCGATAGATAAAGCGAAGGCTGACTGCGTCAAGTGAATCTTCGTTCAAACTTTGCGTGCAAGTTGTGCGAGCTAACGCCCAACGGAGTAACGGCTTATTGATTAAGAGATTCTTGTCTGTTTAAAGAACCCTGACGTACGCTTGACGACCCGTGAAGATAATTTCATCTCTCTTCACCACTTACACCATTTCACTTCACTGTTCACACAACACTTCCGCACTAAACTTATACTAAACACCGTAATGAATGGGGCGTGGATCAACGCCATCTTCGAATCAATTGGTAACCTTTGAATCAAAAGATTTGATATCAACGGTGTTCTGGGATAACGTCGTTCATTCCATTCGTGTAAATCCTCGTTCCCAAGTAACTTTGCAACTCATTTCCCAAATCTCCTTGATGATAACGGTTCTTAACGAGCTTCCCCATAGCTCTAGCACACAGCTAAACCGTTTATACGATTAATGGAATCAAATATTAATAGCGATTATAAAACCGACTCTTTTTTTTTTTTTTTTTTTATCACGGAATTTAGGATCCTGCTGATAGTGCAAACGGAGTTTACGTTTCTCGTTTTTTCACCAAGTATTATACGTACCTACCATTAGGCTCCATTTTTTAAAACCGTGTGTTTTTTTCCCCCTTGATCAAGGATTCAGACTCTCAAAGCTGTTCTACATTTGCGATCAACGAACACGCCTCTGTCCAGCTCCATTAACTGTGTGCATGTCGTGATCAATACCTTTGTTAAGCTGGACCCAACTCACACGGTTGCAGGTCAAACAATGTTTAACGATTAATCATAATTACATCGAAAACTATGATACATCACTGCGCACCATCGTTAAGGTGGCTAATTTTGAAGGATTGGTTCAACCCAAAAGAGTTTTTCAATAACCTTCAGGAATTTCATCACGGTAGTTCATCACAGTTTTCCAAATACAATCCTAGCAGCCAGGAGTGAAGATTTATGAGCAATGCTTCTCGCAGTTAACTGCAGTCAAAGTAAAAGCATCGATGCTTGGGACTTTCTGATCGCTATACAGTTATTTCGAGGAGAGCAGACCCCTGTGATATGATGAACGGGTAACTGCTTCTTGATATTGGAAAACGACTTTAAGACTCTTTTTAAGTATTCCTTTGATCAGAAATTGATACCCAAACCGAATATCTGATCCGAGCTTTAGAGACGCCTTCACACTCCTCTCAAAATTGAAGTAGCCAACAAATGTCAATCCAACATTTACCATTCACATTCCGTTACATAACATTTAATGCTCTGTTCACTCAATACCTTTTCGAGGATTCTTGAAGAAGCTTTCCAACTTTTCAAACGTGGTAAGCAGGCGCCCGGTAACTATCAACATAACGGATTTCAATACTCAGATTTCTGGTCCGAGGACCGAAAAAATGAGATCGGAAATCTGTCTAAAAACAACGACCAAAAAAAAAAAATTCCATTTTGACACAGGACTGTGTCTTGCGTTGTGAACTTTCTCTCTCTCTCTCTTTTTGCTCTACTCTGTTTGCAGTTCACCGCGTAAGCCTGCATGCAGCAGCAGCAGCAGCAGCAGCAGCAGCAGCAGCAGCAGCATCAGGGCTGCGTGTAAAGAGTGTCGTGAACGGAAAAGCATGCTATGCTATGCTATGCTATAAGCGACATACGCCGGTATATGCATGAACATACTGCATGCGCGTTCCTCGTCCTACAGACTATTCTCTATAATATGTACGTACATACATACACTATGCGGAACGCAGCGCAACTCGGAAAGATATACATACTATGGTATTGGGATGCGATGCGATGGGATACGATGGGATGCGATGGTAGCGAACGTTCCGTAGACCGAGGTAGTAGAGGGTCGCGGTTGTTGTAAGGTCTTGGACTGTTCTCCGTTCCAGTATACCCGTTAGTCGACGCCGAGCTGCCGCCGAGTGAGGAGCTCAGAGCGGGCGCCCCCGAAGCGGGTTAAAATTACTTAGGTTAGGGTTAGAGGAGGTTGTCGATTATACCGGGTGACGATCTATAGGCAGCCGCGTTTATAATTGACAATAACAAAGCTCGTCGTGCGTGCGTGCGGTCTTTTTTTTTTTTAATTTTTTTTTTTGTTTTTTTTTTGTTTTTTTTTGAGTTTTTTTTGCATTCGATTCTGTGATTCTAATTTCGAGTTCATTCTCAACAGAATTGATTTCATATTAAATAACAAAAACACAACGTAAACAAATGAGTAAATAAAGGAGATAAAATGACAAGAAAAAAAAATCAATTTGTTTTTTTGTCACATTTGTTTTTTTGTTTTCCTTCTTGTTCCCATACCTGAAACGTAAGATCTAAAAGTTCGAAGTTTGGGAGGTAAAAGAATGTATCGCGATAAAATGCCAGAGGTGATATACTTGAAAATACATAAATGAAAAACTAAATAGTAAGTGCGGGTTGGACAGAGTTTAAGGTTTCAAAAACATAAAACAAAAAAATAACGACCGTGAGAATAAATAAATAGATAAATAAATACAAAATTAGATATAGGTATTTTGTGAGTTTCTTTTTTGGAGGATACCTGCTGCTGCTACTGACTACTGCTATTGCTGTTGCTACTCTATTGTACACGCGGCACGCTGTGTGTGAGAGAGAGAGAGAGCAAGAGAAAGAAGCCGAAAGTCATGGACTTTGTCATTTTGAAGGTAAGCAAGAGCCGCCCCGCGTTACTATATTCTTTAGTCTCGTATAGTCTTTCTGTGGCTGGGTGGCTGGTGGCTGTGGCTTTGGTTGTGGCTGCTTTTCTCTTCGCCTCGAGTTACTCTTCTCACTCGTTTACATTCTATCCCCCCTCCCCCCTCCCCACTCTCTCCTCATCCACCTCTTTATCTGTCTACTCCTGCTGCTGCTGCTGCTGCTGCTGCTGTTGTTGTTGTCGGCGGTGGTGCTGATGCTGATGCAGTCTCCCACGTCTCGTATCGTTCGTTCGTTCGTTCGTTCGTTCGTTCGTTCGTTCGTTCTCTTTCGTTTTCTGCGTGCATTGTCGCTCCTTGTTCTGCTATTATTATTTTAATACTAGATTAAGCAGGAATAACGAGAATGAGATCGAGAGAGAGACATAGAGAGAGAGATAGAAAGAAATAAAGAAGAGCAAACTATTGTTTGGCGCACGGAAAATCAAGCCTATCACAGTCTACGTGGTATGAGGAATTTTCTGCGATAGATATTTACACAGATATTTACATAAATGATGATCAGAACGAGAGGCTAGCTATAGCCCTTTTATAAACTGAAATATGTTATATAGAGATACGAAAGTATGCAATAAAATTACTTACCTTCTTTTGATACTGTTGTCGTTTTTGTTCATTTTCAAACATTCTCACAATATAGATTATTATTATTATCATTATCTAGTGTACAAAACAATGATCACCATTGTCCATAAATAAATAAATGAATGAATCAATCAATCAATCAATCAATCAATCAATCAATCAATCAATCGTTTCTATGATATATATGAAATTAAATGGAGCGTTTAAAGAGATAAACTTGAATAATGATATAGTGGCGGAAAAATAATGATAATAATTGAGAAAAATATGGAGAGATTTCAGACAGATTATCAAAAGGAATGGCAAAAATAGAAAAAGAAAACTATCCAGTAGTTTGGGTTGTATATCATCCGCGAGTGAATTATATTCGTTTTATTTCTTTTTTTTATTATTATTATTATTATTATTATTATTTTCTGCGCACGCTGATACTGTTTCTGTGTTTATAGTATGTATATTAAGACGATAAACAACTCGATATAATAAATTATGTATAATAATTCATGATTTAATTATCCGAAAAATGAAAATTCTTTATTATCTAGCGCCATCTAGGTTCCGCAGATATAAACAGTAAAATTATTCTCCTTCGTTCAGTTTTTATATACACAAAAAAAAAACGAAAAAAACTAAAAATTATGGAAAGAAAAAAAAATACAGAAACCAGAGAAGCGGAAGTTAAAAATCGACACTAAAAGTTGTTTTTTTTTTCTATTATTTTCATATGACTACTTTGATGCATGCGCAATAAACTGTTAAGATTACGATACACATTTATGGTATATAGTATTATGTATATATAGGTATAAGAATAATCAATCGGCGTCAAATGTAAGCGTTGAACCTTGCAATAATATCGTGTCGTATCGTATCGTATCACATCGTAATATACTTAAACGTATCCTATACTCGTACACTACAATACGTATATATAGTATGGGTATAAGTTGAAACGAAATGATACGTCGTTCGTTTCACTAGACGCACGAAGAAGAATAAGAAGAATAATAGAATAATAAGAAGGAAAACAAAAAAAAAAAAACAAACCATGAATGAAAAAAATAAAAAAGGAGTTAAAAAAGAAGAAGAGAGAGGAGAAGAAGACGGAGAAGGAGAATTATTGTCTGCTAACGAGTATGTATAGAGAGATAGAGATGAAGAAGAAGAAGAAGAAGAAGAAGAAGAAGAAGTGGAGAGGCTCTTTTTACTAACCTCTCTGCCGCGGCAACCGCGTCCGCGGTTAGTTGTTGTGGTGGAAAGCTATATAGGTATAATATTTTAATTGTAAGAAATGACTTCGTGTTTGTGTTCTGTATTTGGTTTCGGCCTTGCATTGCCTTGCCTTTACGCTTTCTTTAATATTACCGTAATTTCCTCGCCGCCGAAAAAAGGAATAAGACTTAAAAATATAAAATAACAAGAGAAGAATATAATACATTTCGTAGACGTATAATTCGTATTCTATCCGTTGCCAATTTCACGTATTTCGATCATAGAAAACAAGACGAAGAAAATAAACAATTTATATATTCCGTAGAATCTTATGAAACTACGATCGAAAATGGCAGTAAAAAAGACAAGACTGAAGAAATTATTAGTAAATATTGTTTTACCTTACCTTTTAGGCCACACTTACACACAACACTAGTTTTGAAAATTTCTTACTTGCGTTGTAAGTGATTTACTTTCTCCCTGCTCCGTCGCTGCTGCAGAGCGCTGAGTACTGCTTTCGTACGAACAGCAGCGGCAGTAGTTTATTTCCCGTTCGGTTTTAACTGCGAGAGAGTAAAAGGAGGAGGCTCGGCGCGCCCGACCGGTACCCAACCCCGTTCTCTCCGTCCATTAGATAGTAATTTGTGAAAATTGTGAATCTACTCGTTGTTACGTCTGAGATCATCGTCGTCGTTCGTTCGTTCGTTTGCGTTCCATCGCAGCGTATCGTAAATTGTTTTATTTTTATTCTTTTACCTTCTACGTATTTCACTTATATATTCTTTCTAAAATTCTCGACTGGCTTCTTCTTCTTTTTCTTCATTTTTTTTTTTTTTTTTCTTCTCCTTCATTCTTCGTATTCTTAGTCACTTAACGCAGCTGATTGCCGTTAGCGTTAAATTCTTCTTCTATACTTCGTATTCTACTCATATATTTCTTTTCTTTTTTTCTTCGTCTACATAAGCACCAATAAATACATTTTAGATATGTAGATATAGATATTTGACAATGAGTTTAAATTCTCTTCTTTCATTTCTCTTCTTTCATTCGTATATATTTCATATTTATCCTAAATATATCTAACCGTGTATCTATGGATATCTATTTACCAATATCCGGAGGTCAGGATACAGGGTTTTCTTTCTTTCTTTTTTATTTTTTATTTTTATTCTTTTTTACGGTGTTTTGTCGCGTCTGTTTCCGTGCAACCCGAGCCTGACCTGATACTCCACCCCTTTAGCATTGGTCCCTTTCCTTTGCCCGAACACACATACGTACAAAGATAACGCACATATATCTTCAATATTTATATAGGTATGTATGGTATACGCTAATAAATCATATTTTCTCTCGATTTCACCGAGGAGAATATAAGCAAAAGAAGAATATGTATGGGCAATAAGGGGGTGTATGGTATTGTAGGGTATGCGGAGGTGCGTAACATACCGTACGTATATATGAATTTTTTTTTTTTCTCTTCCTACAAAAGAAAAAAGCAAGAAAAAGGAAAAAGATACGGAAGAAAGGAAAAAAAATGTCGACCTCTATCTCTTTCCCCTTTTATCCTTCTCTCCTTCTCTCGCCTTCTCTCCCTCTCTCTAAATCTATCTATCTATCTCTCTCTTTGATTCTAATAATCATTTTTTTCCTATATTATACATATGTATAGCTTTAATTCCACCTATGTGCTCATACGTGTATGTACGCTAGATAACACAGTACATACAGTTTAGTACGTATGTACATACATACATACACCAACCTAAAATCGTATGGGTAATGTTTCGACCGGGATTACCATCTATATCCTCCTTCCTATTTCGATTTGTAAATAATCTCTCCTTCTCGGTCTCTCTCTCTCTCTTTCTATCTTCATCTATCTATACATGTATCTATACGTCTATCTCTTTTTTTTTTCATGGTTTGTATCGCATTCCATTGTGTCGCGAATGGCAGGTGAAGAGGCGGGGGTGGCAACCATTACGAAAATTGTTGCAGAAATTGCGCTTTTACCGGAGAGAGAATGAGAGAGGGAGAGAGAGAGAGAGAGAGAGAGAGAGAGAAAGAGAGAGATAGACAGACAGATGATTTTCGATCGCAAGCACGTGAAAAACGTTGTCTATACGTATACATATATCCAGTATATACCTAGTATACAAAATTTTTGTATTTTTTTTTCCTTATATAGATATAGATATATATATATACTATAGGTAATATATACATATATTTAATTTCATCATCATTTCCGATTTTTTTCTTTCCATCTATTTTTAATTTTTGTTTTTTGTTTCGTTTTCATCTCTCTGTTCGTTCGTTTTGGTTTTCATACTCGCTCTCCCCCTATCAATTCAATTATTACATACATCGTACACGATTGAAAGTCCCGTTTTTTTTTTTTTTTGTTACTCTTTTTCACTGAAATTTCGATGTATCGAAACCATAGAAAAAATAAAACAAAAATATTTGTAATGACTTCAGGATTCGTATTCAATTTTTTTTTTTTTTCTGCTTCTGTCATTATAATCTTTCAAAGACAGCTGAACGAAATTTTTCTCACGGAGAGTAAACAATTTTCTGACGGTTCTCATAATTTTTCACTTCAAACTTTTCGAACTCTTCCAAATCTCAAATTTCTACGAATGGCAACGAAAATTCTGTTTCCTTTGAATATTTTTCATTTACTTGTCTTGTACATTTTTTGTATTACGTTTTTTTTTTTTTTTTTGTTTTAGTATTTTTTGTAAACAATATTTATTTATTTTATTTTTTTTATCTTAGTGCCAGAATTAATCAAAGGAACGATGAAAATTGATTCACGTCGTAGCGTAAGACAGAATCTTGAGAAGAAGAGACAGATAAGTTTAATATAAGTAAAAACAAAAAAACAAAAAAAAACAGGAAAACTTTTTTCCTGTAGCGAGCCACGTGCGGTTCTTCTTCTGCTGCTGTTGCTGCTGGTGCTGCTGCTTCTTTTGCAGGGTGCAGGGAGGGTAGTAAGAAGAAACGAGAGAATTACTCTACTACAAAACTTACACGAATTTTCTTGCGATATGAAGTTTTCAGGATTCTCTTTTTTCTTTTTCTTCTTCTTCTTTTTATTCTTCGTCTTCTTCTTTTTCGTTGGGGGATGCGAAAGCTCTGCTGTTTGCCTAATTGTTGAGATTGCGTTTATACTTCGAAGCAGGCGAGAAACACATCACAGAACCTTCCCTGATCCTTGACTCATACCTCTTTATAACATTTTACATAACATTTTCACCCACTTACATATATATTCGAATCAGTTTAAATACGTACAATTAATTATTTATGAATAATCGAAATTTGACATCGGAATAACATTTCTCAATCTTTTCTTTCTTTCTTTCTTCCGGTTTTTTTTTCACTCAAACTTATATTTCTGTTGCTAAAATCTACTGCACTCAATTATAATGTATATAAGTGTATGAATTTAATGGAAGTAAACGACGAGTACTAGACAAAGTTTATACCTTTATTACGGATGAGTTAGTTTTCCCTCCTACGTGCCTGACGTGAGTCTAGATTATTCGTAATACAGGTTGAGTTTAATTAATCGTATTAAACGCTTGGGGGTCCAGGAAACAGGAGGATACTAAGGGAAGGTATATACGGCGATGGAGAAATCAAGGGGTTGGTAAATATCGGGTATTAAGATAATATCTCCACTGCGAATCTTTAAATATATTGTACATGTATAAAATAATAAAAACTTTCCAAGGGAAATTTTTTACGAATTTTTTAAAATTTCTAGAAATTTTACTCAATATACGAACAATCGTATCAAGAAATGAAATAAAAAATACAACAAAACTATAAGAAAAAAAAAAAAAAAAAAAAAAAAAAAGAAATGATCAAAAAGTGGAAATTCCGAGTTTCTTTTTTTTTTTTTTTTTGTTTTTGCAATTTTTGCAATGTTTCATGTGTGAATATATACAACATATTTTGAAGAAAAAAATCTGATGATCCAATAATTAACGCTGCAAAAAATGAAAAAAAAAAAAAAAAAAAAAAAAAAAACCGAAAGGATAAAATATCGTGAAAAGTTCGACCCACCCCCGGCGATCTGCATTTTAGAGATCCGGCTTTGTAGGGTCAGAGACCGAACGACCGACCCCGCACGTATAATAGCATGAATTTGCTGGTAAGGGAAGTAAAGGGAAGAGAAATGAAAATGGAAAGGGAAAGGGAGAGGGAGAGGGACAGGGAAAGGGTAGTAGTAGGTACTAGACGTCGGGACCAGCAGCAGCAGCAGTAGCAGCAGCAGCAGCAGCAGCAGCAACGGGGGGGCAGTGTTTATTATCGCTAATTATCGTGTTATGAAGTGGACGTTGATTGGTGTTTTCACAAGAGCCGTGCGCAGGAGTCAACCACATGTACATACCCATATATATGTATATACATTATATATAAATATATATACATACATACACAGCTATCTTTTTCTAATCACCAATCGCGATCCAATATCAACCCCCTCTCTCCAGCCTCTCTGTAATTACGATCTGAAGATATATATTTGCGATCTAAAACCGTAGCAATCCATATGTGCGAACTTACCCCAAGCCACTTAAAATTTCGGTTCTATCGCCAATTGGTTTCTATATTTATTGAGCCACAATTCGACTCTCACGGATATCGGGTATTTGAATTTTTCAAATATATTGAATTCACTCGTCTTTCACTTACCAACGATCATTGCAATTGTCGATATCCCCGAGCCCATCGAATGGACGGACCATCAAAAGCAAGAACATTGACTTGTTTGACTGTCACGGTTAATATTTTGTTCTGCAAATACAAATACTTTCGGTTTCACGTAATGAGGACCAAGCTCAATTTTAATGAGTCAAAAAACTTTTAAGCCCTGTATGATCGTGATTTAATTTTCGGGGTTCTGTGTTGTTATTTTTTCTCAATATTTCCGAACCTCGTACTGCTACCTTTCTCCCCGTTTTTAGGTTGTATTATCTCTTCATGTAGTAAAATTGCCATTTGCGCCAATAAAGATCAGATTCTGTAGGGAAGTTCGAAGAACACCGAGTTCTTCTCGTCTCTTCTCATCTCATCTCATCTCTTCTCTTCTGCTCTGCTCTGCTCTGCTCTCATCCATCGCGATCCATCTCTTTCAAACTCTCTTGACTATCCAGTTAACGACCTTTGAGTTCGATTCTCCTCTCATATTTCCTTCCTTCAGCCTTCAGTCTTCAGATTTCAGCCTTCAACCTTACCGGAGTTCAGAGTTCAGACTTGGGCTGTTTCCTCGATTCGTTAACGCTGTCAACGTAGATATACAAATAAGAAGGTACTACGCTTATTGCTCGCTACAGATTCCTCATATATTTATTTTTTACCATACTGTGAATTATTCGGTTCAATTCAGACCCACGAAATTCCGAATTTTAATATACCTAACCGGGATCTACAGATTTTGGAATAAGTAGATATTTATCCGAAAGTCTGTCTGATAGTCGATTCAAAAAACCTCTACTCCAAATCGTCCCGTAAAAAATTCGAAATAGTAAAATCTGAGACTTTGCTTCCATCTCCTTGGAAATTTTTTGATGTCTGATTAAAACGAGGAATAAAAGAAATTTCTTCTTAATGAGAAAAACCATTTCCGTGGTGATCTACTTCTATTTGCAGTTATCTTTGCATACAGCTACTCCCAGGTATATACCAGCTCATTTTACTTGAGCTGTTATCGTAGTTCAAGTACACCTCAAGTAGTCGAGAGTAAATTTGTCCGCTTTTTCGCCCTTCGTCTATTACTTAGTGGAGCGAGTTACCGCTGCTGATATTACACGGAGTAGCTCGGAGCTTAGCCATTGTCAGTTTGCTTAATTAGTAATTAAGTGTACAGCAGCAGTAGCAGCGTCAGTAGCAACAGCAGTGGCGAAGTAGGAAGCTACGCGTTGCGGTCCAAAGACAAACTATTAGCCTCTCCTAGACACTGTAATTCCTCCTCTCCGTTACTTGTGTTCTTGTTGTTCTTGTTGTCATACACAAACGTGTATATATCTCCACTTGTCTTGTCTTGGGTATTACGACTATTATATTATGTCATATTATAGATTACTGTGGCAGTTCTGGAACCACGACATTATCCATAACTTTACGGTTATTCTCGTTACACAATGTGATGGTCAGAAGTTGATGTTCCTCACCGCAGGCTCATTGGATGTTATTCTCAGAAATAAACCAATCGAAAAAAAAATTTACCAAAAGAAGCAAAGCGATAAAATAATTTTGGTTCTAAATGAAGATCTTTCATCCGTCGATATAAAATTTCGAGGAAGAGAAATGAGGTCTGAATACCGTTTTTCGGAACGTAAGGCTCGATTAGCGAGTAGAAAAAGGAAAAGAGGGAGAAAATTTGTTTTCTTCTGACCCTTTATTTTGGTTTACAGCTCTTGTAAGATAATCTAACTTGACCCGTATAGAATCTCGGGTGTAATTAGCCTCTTTTGAATGATATAATTAATTAATTAGTGAATAAATTAATGAATTAATTATTTCGCCGGTTAATTAGCCGATTAATTAATTTATTAATTAATTATTTAATTAACGTGCTGAAGTGGGCTACATGAACATTCTAAAAAGGTTTTGTGTACAAAACTGAAAACAACAGAAGAAAAAAAACAGCCCCAACTGCCTGCGGTACTCGGGAGTATATTTAAAAAAGTCTGGTTGTGAAGATTGGATCGAAAACGAGAATGAAAATGAAAATGTAGGAAGAAATGGAATGAAATAAAAGAAAACGAAAATAAGTATGAAATTCGTGAGGGACACCCGGTGTAAAGAATTTGTATACCCACCTACCTGAATTTTTCAAGCAATAGGTAGGAAGACGACGAAAACTCAGCATCGACGTGAACAGCAGTTAAAGATTTTCAACCGTTTGCTTTTCGCTCCTTTCCCCTTCCTTTTCCCTTTTCCTCTACCTCTACCCTCTCTCTTACTTTCCTCCCTTACTTCCTCCTCCCGCCCTCTTTGGTTAAGTGCGTCTCCGTTGGAGCGAAAAAATTCTGCAGAGGACGAACCCGGGAATAGGGGGTATGTAAGGAAAGGAATGGAAAGGAATAGAAAGAAAAGTAAGGGAAGGGCATGGAATGGCGAAGAAAAGTGGGGTAATGCTCCTCCATCTCTAACGATAAGTGTTTCATTTATTTCGCAACGATTTTACTGCAGTGAACGCGACTCAAAAAAAAAAAAGAGGGAAAAATTGAAAAAAGTCAAAAAAAGAAAGAAGAAAAAAATGCATCATTTTCCTGAGATCATAATTCTTCCTGCACGTTTTAACGCTCGTTTTAATCCTTTCACCGGGAGGGTTGCTGGGACGATTGTATATGAGTTACTCTTATAGGGAGACACTTTGAGAATTTGAAATCGAATTTGCAGCGGAATTTCAAAATATTGCTCATCAAAATTCAGAATTAAAAGTAACACAGTTTTGAATAAAAATTATAATCCATCCCTCATTTTTAATTTCGCCATTTTTAGGTCAGATTCGCAGTCTGCAGCGATTCTAAAAATCGTTACAAACTGATTTTCGCGAAAATCGGAATTTTTTTTGTTTTTTTTTTTGTATTTTTGCCCGCCAATTCGAAATTTCCAACAGCCTAGCCGTTCGAAGATTCGAAAACGTATATAACAGTCTGTTGCATACCGCGTCCCAAAAGTTTCTGTCCAATTATGTCACGACCTCTGTTACTAGCTCGGACCAAACTTGGCTCATTTTAGTGTGAATATGAAACCGCGAATGGTGCCGAGATAACCGAGACGTTTCGTACTAACAATACAAACATCCTCTGTTTCAATACTCGATCTACATTTCCCAGAGATACGTTATAGCTTTGTTCTATCTGGGGTAACGTTCGAAACTTGTGATTCGAGAGTTGGTAAGCTTGGGGGCTGAAATAGAACGAAGTGATTCGAATCACTCTGGCAAATTGCAGATTTGGATCGCTGATGTCGGTTTAGTTTTTAAAAATCACTAACAGTTTCGATCCGTTTCCACGTTCCCATTTTTCAAATCCATTATAACGGCAAATTTCCAGTGTCGGAAACCGAGGAAAGAAAAAACTGGTTCTTTTTGGTTCGAAGAAGAAGAAAAAAAAACAAAACTGGAAAGGAAAGGAATAATTTTGCGCACCTCGTGTGTCTGCACGCGTAATAAAGACGTGGAGGAAACAATAACTCCTGTGAAAACATGAAAAAAAGGAAAAGAGGGAAAGAGAGAGAATGGAGGTGTACGTACTCATTCGCGTGTGGATAAGGTGCGAGGAGTTAAAAAAATGACGCTTATACCTTGTTCAAAGAGTAGAATGAAGAGGGTCGAGAAAGAAGAGAGAAGGACTGAGTAACGGTTCGAGCAAGCCTACCTACGAATTCACTGTTTCCTTTAGCTTTGTTAAAGAAAAAAGAAGAAGAAGAAGAAAAAAAAAACTTTTTTTTCCTTATTTGACGACGATTAAATGCTGCACAGTCTGTGCTGTGCACCGTCGAATAAGAGAACGAAAAAGGAGAAGGCAAGAAGAAAAGGAAAAAGGCAAAGGAAACTGTACGTACTGTGTAAAAGACTGCAGGAAGTCTTTCCTGATTTCTTGTTCTTAGGTTTATTTCATTTTTTATTTTTTTTTTTTGTTAATTTTTTGAGTTTCTTGTATCCAGTGATAACGAAGAAAAAAAGATTTGAACTATTTTTTCTTACTTTCTTTTTTGTTTTTTTTTGTTAATCGTTGATATTCAATCCTGTGGATTATATCGCTTCGTTGCATCGGCACAGAGGCACTAACTAATTTCAGAATTTGTATGATCAAACTCATCACTGGCATATAATATGTACCTACAACAGACAGACAAGGGGTTGGAAAACTGCTTGTATTTGCCAAACGAACACGACAGTATAATTACTACTCCGGTGAAAATTGGCAATCCGAAAATAAATTGTAATCACATACCTACCTACCTACCTACGCAGTTATGGGTAGTACGGGTTTCAAGCGCATAATCACAAGCAGTGATTAATAATTCCTCTCTCTATATATTTATATGTATATAGGAATCGAGAGTAAGAGGAAATTATCAACTACCCTGTCTCATTCACTGATCAACCATTGTCCCAGAAAATTTTCACAAGTTTTTTATTCTTTTTTTTTCTGTTGAATTGAGGAAATATTTCTTTCGAAATGGTACAGAAAATTAACACCGTGCAGATTTGTTCTCGTTAAAAATAAAAAAAAGGTCTGTAGCATATCGCTTTCACCAGGATGTGGAAATCTTTACGCAGACTGGTTTCTGTACCGTTAAATAGTTCGAGGAGAAGCATGAGTAAGTTTTTTTTTTTTTTTTTTACCTGCACATTTCCGATAAGACATGTGATAAAATGATCGTAAAGTAATTCTGCGTTAAACGAACGTTTGAATTTCTGAGTTACATTAAATGTGTATGTCTGCTGGAACTGAAAGGGGAAAATCTCTTCTACCTCCTAAAAAAGCAAAAAAAAATATAAAAAATAACGTCAGCCAAGTGACTTGAGTGCCAGACGTTTCGTGCTGAATGTTTGATCGTTAGTTGACCACGTAATTAGTTGCCTATCGATAATTAACCAACCCCTTTTACGGCGTTTTTAAAAAGTTTTATTCAACCGCCTGCTTGCCGCCGAGGATGTAATGCAGTTCAACTCTTTCACGTATACGAAGACTTCGAATACGTTTTTTTAATTTTTTCTTATTTTTCATTTCTCGTCCTCCTTTTATATTTTCGTTCTGTTTCATTCGGGAATATGACTTATTCGGGAATTGATAAATTTTTTACTCTCCATTTCTTGCTATTTTCGGTTTCAATATTCAATATTGTTATCATAGTCTGCGCTTGGGCACGAGGAGTTTGCTTTGCATATTCTCCGCTAACTCACTTTCCCAAACTATTATAGACCATACCACTCTCTCGACTTCTGATGGTGGCTACTCCTTCCTCCACGAAATATCGTAAACGCTGGAAGGCAATTAGTTTGCTCTAACTTTAGAAATACGCTTTGTGATAATGCCACGTGGGCAGGAGCAGAGTTTCACCGAATCACAAAGTCCGGTATTCCGTCGTTCAATAAGATAGACCAAGACTCACCACAAAAATCAAAAAATAATATAGAAAAAAGAATTCGAAACATGTCCTTCACAAAAATCCCCAAAAAAAGGGAAAATAAAATAATTTTAGGGAACCCAGTTCTGTGTTCTGCACCGTGAACATTGTACACCAAAAACTAAACACTCAAAAAATAAAAAACTGATATCGAAATGATTCATAAAGATATGACTCTCGTCTAAACTACGGAAAACTCCCTGCGACCGTTGAAGCTTAAAAATTTTGAGATTATTCAAAACTGCTTCAAGTAACTGCAATTTCTTTTTAATGGTAGTCCACCTCAACGTTCGCTTAGTTTACTAGAACGATACATTTATGTGGAATCTGTAAGACACAGAACTACGGTGATTACTCCAACTGATAATAAAGTTTATTCGAAATCACATTCTTCTGTTTTTTTTTTCAACGATTTGAATGAGTAATTCGTTGATTCGCCGCTGCTTACTGGTGGGTCGGTGATCCTTTAAAATAAATGGTGTTTCTATGGTGGTCCTCCGTCACCGTAGGTCGAGACTTTGATCTTTATCAAATCCACAGGCACAGTTTCTTCGCAGCTAGTTAGTTCGAGGCCGTTTAATTAGAGGGAGCCGCTAATTGCGTCTCTAGCACATAATTAATAATTGTCAAGTTATCCGCGTTGTTTCGGACGTTATTAGGTAGCTAGATTGGTAGGTAGGTGCCTAAATATAGTTTTCCAACAAACTGTTACCCAGAATTTAGGAGAGATATTGATCGACATAGACTCCGCGAATACGGATATGCAGATTCCACAATCTCCAAAGCCTATACCACCACGAACTTAGCATTCTAGCCCATATATAATGCACTCCAACATCTGCTGGGTTCCAGACCCGTGAGATTAGAGGCGATAATATCTTCAGTTCAATTCACAGCCGACTCGTAATGACAGTTCTTTTTAATCTGCCGCGCTGGAGGAACGGAAAAAACTCTGTTCATTCATTAAAACCGCATCGAACGTCAGATAAAACGCCTTAAAGTCGCGAGGTGGAGACAGATCACCGTCCATCTGACGCCATGTTTGATTTTTTACTACCTTTCTATAATAACTGTTATCGGGTTTTTGAACTTTAAAACTACCCGATCGATTCGTACCAAATTTAGTCTCCGAAGGGCGTTGATGCTGCTCATTTCAAATTTACGGTTGAAATAGTAAAATTCAAAAGAGCAAATCCAATATGGCGGACGAACAGACGGACCGAACATCACAAAGTCGTTCGATTTGCATGGAAATTGGTTTGTAAGGGTTTTCGGGATCGCTGTTAACGAATTTGAAACCAAAATAGTGAAATTCAAAATGGCGGACAAAAAATTTTGGAATCTTTCAATTTTTATAAAACTCAGTTTCCGAAGGGTTTTGGGTCCGCTGATTACGAATCTGACCTCAAAAATTGCGAAATAAAGATTCGGCGGGTCGGAAATGGTGTTTGTCATCTCCTAAAAATTACTCCGCTAAATTTCTCTCGTCCTGGAATAGCGAGCTAATGAAAAATTCTCTCTCTCTCACTCTCTCTACGGTATTAACCTCCTTAATGAGCACACGTGGTTAACGAGATTTCACAGATTGATCAAATTACGTGGATTAGCTGCACTGGAGGCCGGTAATATTCACGCGGTGGATGATTACTCGTTATAGGTATATGGCGGGGTTATCCCTGATTGTTTACAGCGTACATCAAGCAAATAACGAACGCCTCTAGCTCATATCTCGGTGTACCTCAAGGGTCCCAGTTCGTAGTTGTTCTCGAACGATATCCACCTCAGGCGACATTTTGATTTTGGAGTGAGTGAGTGACATCGTGCGCGATTACGTCACAGAAATCAGGAATTCAGAAGGCAAACCGTACCACGTCGGGATTGAGTTTGCTAACCCATGAATATTCATTGTTGACGATCCCGACCCTCCTATCCCAGCTATTCCCCCATACACTGCGTCCTGGCTATATGTCCAGTGTAAAGTGTAACCATTTTATTTTTATTTTTAGTTTTTTTTTCCCCCTTTTTTTTGTTTGTTACTTTTTTTTATTTATACACTCTATCTCAAATGGCTTCGGTATTTAAATTGGAAACTCTGAATAAGCGAGGTGAAGGGAAACTGAAAGGCATACCAACAACTCCATAAAAAAAAAGAAAAAAAAATCCACTATATATACCGTTACATCCGAAAATGGTGAAACATCGTAAAACGATTCTGTAAGACTGTAAAAACTTTTTTTTGATCAACTTCTATTTCAGTCTATAACATCGAATGCGAGACCAAAACCAAAGAAGAAAAAAAAAAGAAAAAAATTCATATGTTTGACTGCCTTTTCGGAATTTGACATTCCAAAAATTTTGAAAAAATTCTCCAATACGTATATCGGTATTATAAAATTACCCTGAAAATTTGATCGAGTTACTATCCGAGATGCGGAAGTTATGAATTTTCTAAATTGAAAATAACTTTGTCCGTAGTATAGTTACTTCAGTGAACAAGAAGCAACTACTTGTTACTCGACTCTGTACACGGCATAACATAACTTGATGAGCCACTAAAACTGGATAGGTATATATGCCTATGTACCTACGTTGAGGTGGATGGGTGGGGTGCAGACTTAACGGCATAGTTTCTGAATTACGTCGTAATCGCGTTAACATTCCTCCAGGAGCTATGCGTTAACCACAAACCACTGCGCAACAACTTCTATACAACGAAAACCCATATCTCCCTCGTTCGCCGCTTCCGCCAGGTACAACTTCGACTCGTATCATATAATTTTACTTATACCTCGACGATCTAAATTCATTCAGTACCCTTGACAACATTTTATTACACTTTTCAAAGATGAATTTCCCATAACGATTTCATTTCGGATCTTCATTTTGTATAAATCTCAAATTTACAGGATTTCATGTGTTCGAGTCATTTCCGAAAGAGTCAGAGACGAAAAGAGAATCTCGATTGTTTTTTTTTTTTCAATACTGAACCTTTTTCGATTTCATTTGGCAATTCTTCTCTTTCTTTTCTTCGTTTTACGATTGATTTGCGAAATTTTAAGAATTGGATAATAAGATTTAGTTGAATCGTGCGATCAAGACGATTTGACTGTCGGTTGAAGAAAATCGAGAAGTGCAGGGATGAATATTTTAGCCATTCTATCTCAGGACTTTTCTCTCTTTCTCGTTTTAACGGTTTAAAACAACTGGAAGAATCAGCATAACAAAAGAATTTTTTAAAGGTACGTAGGTATGAAATAAGAAACGGATGTCCAATTTCGTTCGTTCGTTCGTTCGTTCAGTATCACCAGCAGTAAGCAACTGGAGTAGCTGTACGTGAAGGAAAGAATGAGAAGAAGGGAGATGAAGAAAAGTGGAAGAATTAAAAAAAAAAAAAAGCAGGAAAAAACGGAGCTAAAAATTACAGCCAACAACGCGGGAAACTCCGGAATCCAACCGAAGAGCGTCGAAAGAGAATCAATATTGATTGGCACACTAAAGAAGACAGACACATTCCACCCCAAAAGCACGAAGCTGGTAACAGCAGTCAAATTTAATTCCTTAAAACCCCGGAGAGACTTTTTCTTTCTTCAGACTTTCTTGTTTAAATATATCGCGGATTCGAAAGACTTTCGAATATGAGAAGAAAACAAAAACCAAGAAAAAAAAGGACTAGGATAAAAAAAAAAAAACGGAATGAACATGACAAAGATTTTTGTAAAAATTATAAACCTCGCTTCGATTTTGCTTCGAATATATTTTTTGGTTTGTTACAAAAATCGGAGAACCGTCTTTTTTACCCCGAGTCGAAAAAAGAGGCTCGATTCTTTTTGATTCACCGTTTGAAAAACTGTTAAAAAAAAAGCAAAATTAATATTCTCAGGTTGTGTTCGTGTATATACAAATGTATGTAAATAAGATACGGGCAAAGGCACCTGGTTATTCCTGGAAGAAGCGAGCACAGCACAGGAGTAGGTAGGTATCATCGGTAACGGTGGATGGGTTTGTTGTAACCTTTGCGGCAGGTTTCTCAGAGACAGAAATAAAAGAACCTTAAGTGAAACAATATGCGAGTCGAGGGAAGGCGAAGCATGCGATCATACTGTGTGCTGCAGGAAATTACCTATATCAGTTGAAGAAGAATGAATATCGACAAAATTTTACTGCTCATTGCCGATTTTCGTCCAAACCGATTCGACGTTCATAATCCAGGCTTCGAATCAAGGAGATAATCACATTCGATCGATGAAACAAATTATCGCTCTCCAAAAAATCTGTAACATCGTCACATTTGCTGCCGATTTTACTCCAA
Organism: Macrophya alboannulata; assembly: GCA_949628255.1. Lineage (NCBI taxonomy): Eukaryota > Metazoa > Arthropoda > Insecta > Hymenoptera > Tenthredinidae > Macrophya > Macrophya alboannulata. The sequence goes on along the minus strand of OX451211.1, from coordinate 2,032,975 downwards.
ATTTTCTAATTCTTTACAACTCGTTGACAGATTCGCAGTGATCATTCTCGATCGACAGAGCAGAAATTCGTCCACCGATAGAATAGATGATAAAAATATTCAAAACCGTTACTCATCGTTGCCGATCTCTCGCACAAACCCTCAGATTTTTTTGTTAAATATTTTCGCAATCAAAAAAACGTCTGAAATCGTTACTTTTGATTACCGATTTATTTCTATATCCATCGCTGCGATATGACTTCAAACGAAATGAAAAATCGTTTACTTTGAATGAAAATCTGTAATCCTATTTCAAAATTCATACGACGAAGCTCGGAGATCTGGATATGAAATCTCTCCCCAAGATATACAGACGAAAGTGTTTTCGTTTTAGTAAAAATCCGGAGTATATAGCTACTATTGTATGTAGGTACCTCGCGAAAAAATTTACTGTACAAACCAGTGTGTACACAGCCGGTTGAAAGCTGTCGCTATACCTGAACGAAGAAGGCAGCAGACAGGTCCGAGGTACAACGATATAAGTCTTGCAAAGCACGATAACATCCTGCAGTGATATTCAAATCGCTGTCTGAAAAAAGATAGAAAGAGAAAGTAGAGAAAATAAGAGACGGAAGCTTGGCCACTTGAAATTTCGATTGTGTCGATTTTTTTCTGTATTCAATAAGCGTCACAACAATTGTATTGAATATTTTTTTCAAATTTTTACGTCTCACGGATCTCTGGATTTGAATTTTCAAAAATATTGCATTCAAAGACAAAAATTTTGGTTGTCATGGCAAAAACCATGAAGCTTAATTTCATTGGGCAAAAAAAAAAAAACACTCACAGAAATTTTGAGTCTCAAATTGATTTGGAAATGAAAATCTATGAAAAAAAAAAAGTTCTACAACATGAAGTTGAGTGATAAATGGAAAAATTAAGGTACGGGTTTGGTCGTAGGGAAACGTTGATACATATATGGGTAAACAAATCGTATTTCAAAGGCATCATCAAAGTTGAATAATCCAGAGCTAAAGTGAGGGACGCGTTGCTGCAGGGCGTTGAATGGTAACGAAAATGATTGACGGGGGTTCCCCTGAAGGCTGTAGGCTGGATACTGGAGGCTGGGAGGTCAGAGCAGGGTCGCACAGGCCACAGCAAAATGGAAAAGGTTTCAATGGAGATCATTTTTCTTGGCGTCGTGCGTCGTGGTTCCAGAAATTCCTTTTCAAAGAGCAAACAGCGACCAGAGCAGAGCACAGCAGAGCAGAGCAGTGCAGAGAAAACCAGAGAAAAGAAGGGAAGTAGAGAGAAGAGCAAAACCGAGCAGAGAGCTTGGCTCCAGGTCCAGTTGCTTGGTCAATTTTTTTCGCTCTTCCAGTTCGCTCACTTCATCTTCTTCTTATTAATATTATTCTTTTCTGAAGTACAGTTCAGAAGAGTAAAACTGACCAGTTCAAGTCCAAGCAACGAACCCACAGTACCGTCCAATTCCCATTCGCCACACTGCACTTATACACAACGGACAATATTGTCAAATATATACAGCTGCGAGGTGATTGGGGGCCTTGTCGCATCTGTTTCGCCACGGGGGCACTACATGGTCTTCAAATTTCAAGGCCAGATATTAGAGGGTCGAAATCCACCGCCAGATTCCGACCAAACCTAAGTTTGGACAGATAAGCTCTCCTCTGGACTGGGATTAATTGAGGATTTTTGAATCCGAAGGTCCAGTTTTTGTTTTTGGTATTTGTTCCCACGATTCCGGGGGAGAAAATGACCGAGGTTTTTCTCTGGACAAGGAATAGGATAATGTGCTCTAATCAGCGATGACTCACTACCGCTCTTTTCCATCGGAAATCGAGCCGATAATATTATCTGAAAAATTTGAGTGTGGAAGTTTTTTTTCTACCCGATTGTCTAAACTGGAAGCTCACAACATACATTGTGTTTGGTTTATATCCATGTGTGCTATTTGTCATTGTTCTTAGGGGACCCGGTGCCCCAGAACCTCATAAAGCTTCTATTCCATTGTACCTCGCTATACCTACTCTATTTCGCCCTTTCCACTCCTATTTTTCCCCGTCGTGCTCGGTTTCATTCTCTCTCTTATTTTCTACTTCTTCTTATTCGGCCACTACTATTTTCAACGGTAAATCGATGGCTCCTGAAGCTCTACGCTCACATCCACATCCGACACGGATTTTGCTACCACTCAACGACCCACCGCTTGCTCGCTATTGCTGCTCATATAACGAATTTCTCACCGAATTTCCGCTTTCTGAATAAAAATATATACCATTCTTAGATTTCGGAGATCATTCTTGAATTTTTTTTTGGTTTTGGGATACTCAGAGGCTCTAAAACTTGGAGATTCGTTGAAATTAGGAAACGTCGATCGAGGCCAATTATTTTCACATCGGCAAGGTGACGAAAATCGAGGAATAGGGATGAAGACCGTTGTCCTAGGATCAGGATGTAATAGGATTCCATATAGAGCGTGGAATTCGTTGTAGAAGAATGGAAAAAGGGCCGGAATTCAAATGGCGAACAACAGCCGGACCTCCGAAAGTTTCCCTTCGAATAAATGCCGGGCTGCTTGCTGTTTTCGGTCTTCTTATACTGACCGACACTACATAAGCTGGTTTCGGGTTCTTCTGTGGCCATATTACTATACCGACCCGATCAGGTTTAGAATAACAAATAAGCTTTTCAATCCAAGTTTCTTGTACGAAGGAACGGACGACGCTTTCGGGTCCTGCTGTTCCGCTATGTATGTATGTATATGTATGTATGCAAGAAGGAAAAAAAGAACAGACGGCCTCTTTTACAGAATAGTTCTTTTTTTTTCTCTCTCTCTCTCTCTAGTTTTTCTTTCTTTTTCTCTATTCGTCGACACTTTCCGTAACAAACTAAACTGTCCGACGTTTTGGGAACGAGAAGCACAAAAAAATTTCAAGGAAAAAGAGAGAAATTTCACAGGGAAATTCTTTGACTATAGTTCTTGGAATCGTTGATCAAATGCGAAGTAGACTTCTCAGATGACGAATTCAAGATTGTCGATCTCAGGATCGTGATCAGCGATTCCAAAACGGTTCGAAGCCGATTTTTATAAAAATCGAAGAATTTGAAAAAAAAATTCATCCGCCATTTCAAATTTTGCACATTTTACCTTGAATTTATGATCAGCGATTCGGACAACGTCTGGAAATCGATTTTCACAAAAATCTAATGACTCTTAATTTTGAATTTCACTATTTCAACCCGAAATTCAAAAGAAGTATGCAAGCAAAAACCATTAGAGATAATTTGCCGTGAAATCGTATACCATTTCTTCGGCGAATCACTGCTTCAAATTGACGTGAAAAAAAATCGGTTGAAATCGTTACCGAAATAATTTGAAATGTCGAATTTTTGAATTGGTTGCAATCGCTTGAAATTATTTCAGATCGTTTAAAATCGTTCGATATTGATCGTGATTTTAAAATCGCTTTTCAAATCGTACGATTTAATTGAAAATCTATCGAAATCGACGTGAGTGTCGGTTGAAATCGAACGACATTGATCGGAATTTGAGAATGTCTTTTGAAATCGATGAGTGGATCATTTGAAATCGTACGATTCAATTGAAACCCGATTGAAATCGTTATTATATATTGATCAGAATTTTGAAATCGATTGAAAAATCGTTTGCAACCGTTGAAATTCGTTTGAAATCATTCGTTACAGAATGTTCAAGTGAACAACAACTCCTTCTTGATTTCTAATGAATAGATTATAAAGAAATCGGTTGTTTTCAATTAAAGCACCGATATGCTCCTTCTTATTCTTCTTCTTCTTCTTCTTCTTTTTCAAAAAAAAAAAAGAGAATAATTCCATGAACCGTGCTTGTCTCTTCACCCTGAAAATTGAAAACCTTTATTCTTTATGTTTCAGGTAAGAAGAGGGAGTTTCCTCACCACCTTGGCATTCGCGTGGTGGCTATAACCTCTAACATAGCAAATAGTTGATAAATGTTGGTGGTAAGTGTCTGGCTAAAGCGAAGGCATGTCCTTAATTGAAGGCATTCGTCATTTCCGTTGTGAGCAAGCAAGGCAACCAAGGCAAGCATAGCCAAGGCATGGCAAGGAGCACGATGTGGTGTCGACGGCGTTTGGGGTTCAATTTAAAGTTTCCCTGTTCGTTCACAGGGGAGACGAAAGAGAGAGAGGAGATACGGGGGGTGGGATTCCCTCGGAGAGGGGTTAAGCTTTCATCGTGTCTAAAACCTGGGGGATTATTTGGCGTAGGTATGGAGGAGGTGTAGGTGTAGGTAAAATTCGTTTCACCAGGAGAACGAAGAAGAGGTGGAGGCAGGGGCGGGGGTGGATGGGGATCGCGTGTTGTATACCCACATCAGATTCCGCGGGCGCGTTTTTAGATCGACAACAATCTGTGGAAGAGGATGAGGAGGAGTAAGAGGAAGTAAGTAAACCGAGGGCGAGGTAGGGACGGAGAGACCGATCACCAAATTTCAGTCGGTGAGAACTTTCGGCGACCCTGGATACGCCAGAAGGAGAAGCTGTAGCAATCGGGGGGTTTCGTCTAGTTTCTGAGAGAGAGAAAGAGAGAAAGAGCGAACGGTGAAGTAGCAAGATAAATTGACGCAGTTCAGATTTAGCTCAGAACGAAAACGTGACGAAATCGAAACCGATATTTTATCAGATCCCTCCGGGCCCACCCTAAAGATTCGCGGTTTGAACAAATTTACAAATTTACTATCACGATAAACGGTGTCGAAAAAATTCAAGATAAAAAAAATATGCCGGAATTCAAAATTCACAATTTTCAAAAACTAAAAAAGGAACAAAAATTAACTCATCCAGCTTTTTCGGGTCATTCGATTCGTTACGTTAAGGCCGAAAATTTATTTAGTGTGACAAATAGACAAAGGCCACTTTCGAAAGTGTGACAAAGCAAACGGTTCTGGGTTTAAACCTAAAGGTCTCAATTTACTCAGCAGCAAGTAAGCAAGCAACCGAGCCGAGCAGTAAGCAAGTAAAGTCTGTTCTCTATCAGATCCCTGTTTACTTAAGACCGTATCGATATCTGGCCCTTCGCACCCTAAAAGTATAACAACGGTTCTTTTCGGCCACCCACATGTGTTGCAGCGTTTAATTTTGTCGTTTTTTTTTTTCTTCTTCTTCTTTCTTTTGGTAGAAGAACGATTTTTTTCGTTCATCTCCTTATCGAAGACCGAAATACTTCCCGTTTCTATACATACGAAAAAAGTTTTCCTTTGGCTCGATATTTCCTCGGGGGTCAGAAAGTAATTTGAAAAAAAAAGAATGAGTAAAACTTTTAGTTCTTCTGTGTTTTTAGTTTTGGCTTTTTGTTTTCGATACTTTTTCGCACTGTACAGATGCAGGACGATGCTTTTCTAAGGCTTACGTGGCCAGCCAGTTTCAATGAACTTTGTTACTTACTTACTTACTTACTTCTTTTCTTATTCATTTCCTCGATTCGCGAACGTTGAAATAAGGACATAATTCTAACGATCACATCTGTTGTCCCATTATAATTCGACCGTGTATTTTACCAAAAATTTATAAACTCCCTGAGCACCCTACCCTCCTGCCTTTTTTCCACCTTTCCAACTCACCCTCGTTCTACCCGAATATCGCATTTCAATGGCTCGTTACTCTGTAGCAACAGCAACAGCAACGGCAACAGCAGGCTGAATGAATGAATGAATGAGTGAATGACTGACTGACCACTTTTATTTATTCAGTAACACGTTGTATACCACAGCGAACAATGAGGAGCCGGGGGAAGAGATCAGTATTCGTTTAATCGTTGCCACGCGGATTTAACCGAAGGGTGTAAAAATAACCAAAAAAAAAGGAACGAAAGAAAAGAAAAACGAAAAGAACTGTATAAAATACGGTTTTCTTTCTTTTTTTTTCTTTTTTTTTAACGACACTTTTTCACCCCCTTTATATCGGAGACCTGCAGGCATGTCTGTAATTACCGAACAGAGCTCTATCGAAAAATATACCATGCGAAAAGTTCGAATCCATCGAGACATGGAAATTATTTTATTCGAATCAATACAAATCGGGATATAAAATCGTATAAATTTGTGATTTTTTTTTTTTTTTCTTTTCTCCCAGTTTCTGAGATAAACTCCGTCGACTTTGTTAAACAGACGTGTTTCGGTCTTTCTTTTTTTTTTTCTTTACAAATTCGCAATTTCTCTCAACACTTCTATTCCAAAAAAAAAAAAAAAACGTATAAATTCGTATTTCAAGTAATTTTTTTCTTCCCCCCTTTAACTTTACTTGTAACCAACGGTCCAATTATCACAATGAATCGTAACTGATATTCTACCCCAGAGGGGTGCTTGCTGATGGAATTTGTTATTGTTATTATTAATATTATTAATATTATTATTATTATTATTATTATTATTATTAGCATTCAATTATTATTCAATCGTTGCGTGATTGAATTGATTCATTGAATTATACACAATTTTTGATTGAAAATGAAAAAAAAAAAGAAATAAAAAATGAGACACAGATTGAAGATTTTCGTAGAATAATTTTTAGGTTTTCATTTTTCAGACACTCGGTGTTGATAATTGAAAAGGTTAATTGTACAGGTATATATATATATATACTATACCTATGTAATTCAATCCGCGGATGGAAATGATTGAAATGAAAAAATTAGCTGGCAATTGTAATTTGCCTGCACAGCAGACTCTTTTGTAGACTATTGAATCTTTTATTTTTATTATTTTTTTTTTTACGTTAATAACGAACTAGTTTGAGGGGTTTAACTGAGCGAGGTGATGGTTGGAGGTTTCGAATCCAGAAAAGGTTTTAACAACATTTCAACAAGGGAACTGTGTAGGTTCGTACGTATGTATGTATGTAGGTACATGCAAACTGCACTTGAGGTAAATTTACTTCTATGCTTTTAGCTCTCTTTCTTTCTTTCTTTTTTTTTTGCTCTTTCTCTCTCTTCCAATTAAGAAAAGTTCCGATTTTCTTCTTCTTCTTATTCTTATTCCTCTACTTCTTCGTTCTCTTCTTCTTCTTCTTCTTCTTCTGCTTCTTCTTCTCCTCTTTATCGAGAGAGTAATTCATTTCCCAATGGGGGAATATAATTTATACGGGATTGAAATACCTAGCAATTATCACCCTATCCGGCCCTACCATCGAAAAGTTTTGTTAAAAATTTGTTCTGCGCGATTTTTGACTGACAAAAAACTCTTTATTCCTTTCTCTTTACTTACCTTCCCTCCACCGTCGAGTTAAAGAAACTCTATATAAAACCAATTTTGACTTCAAGCCGTGGCCTAAAACCGTCGAAAAGTCAGCTTGAAATATGTTTAATTAGTGGTACGAGGGGGCTTCTACTCTCGTCCGGGACACCCACGAGGTCGAGGGTCTGTCTCATCGTCGTTGGGTCGAGGAGAGAAAGAGTTTTGGATTTTAGTGAGCCCAGCTTCGCGGTGGATTACTGCAGTTTAAAGTTGGGACGGTACATTTTGTATTACTCTTCTTCTTCTTCTTCTTCTTCTTCTTCTTCTACTACTACTTCTTCTTCTGCTGCTTTTACGCCTGTTTCTCTTTTTCTCTTTTCCTTTTTCCTCTGCCCTAGCCGCGGCTTAAAATTCCGTGTGACCCCATTAACGGCTCTACGGCTGACCCAGTCATTAGCGTCGCATTGTGTGACAGGTGGCATGTGCTTCTCGTTTAGAGATTTTTTATTATTACGTTACATGTATAATAGTAGAAGCGGAAACCCCTGCGGTGAGAAATTTTTTCAATTAAAAAACTTTCAGTCCAATGAAACTCTCTCGTTACGTTCGTTTTTTTTTTTTTTTTCTATTCTTCTTTTTTTTCCAACTTTTTCTCGGCTGAAAAATACTCTGGGAATATTCACGGTTTCATTTATTTCACGAAAATTCATCAAAATTACAGTTGATCGGTAATTTTTCTTACCGATCTTATCCCTAAGCCCTCGATTTTTGCAATAAATCTTCAAATTTACACCGGAATTGAGTTTCCATCGATTAAATCCACTCCAACTTTTTTTAAAGTCTACGAGAATTATTCGAAATCGTTAATTTTCGTTGTTGATATCTCTAAAAATCGTTAATTTTGAACAATATAGTGTTGATGAAATTCGGTGTGAGGAGGATCGACAAAGCAGACTTCTGTCGACCAAAAAATCGACGATAAAAATATACAAAACCGTTACTCATCGTTGCCGATTTCTTAGATTTTTTTTTTTCAAGACTCTGTAACGATGAAGCGGACTTTTAGTATATAGATAATCGAAAACGATCTTTTATTACCGATTCTCCGAAAAAAAAAAACCGATTCCTGAAAATCAGAATGCGATCTAGGGTGAAGATTATTCACTGATTGATAGGCTGCCTATTATACTTTCTCAGGAATTTAAGAAAACGTTTGAAATCTTTATTTTCCTTTGCCGATTTATAACGACGAATAAATTCTCTGTCGATCGGTTATATTTTACGAGCTATACATCGTCCAGTGAATGATAAAAAAAAAATACTTTTACCTCAAATAAAAGCGCACAAAGACTACTGCAGTTGCAGAGAAGCATACCGCGTCTATGTGTATATCTAGTACCGCGAACGTGGCTTTGAACAGTTTATTTTTAGACCGATTTGTGTCTGGTTACTGTCTGACGATTACTCAGAACTCTGAGTTGGTACAACGAGCTAGTATAGAGCCTCGTTGATGAGGCAAGAATTCCCCTGAACATCATATTCACATGTGCAGGATTATTCCTATTTTCCCAAAAAGCAAATGTGATACAGCGATCGGTAAAAATCGGCAAGATAAAAAGTTGCCGATTTTTTCTTCTTCGTTCTTTCGTTCTTTGATTGAATAAAAAAAAAAAAAAAAAAAATCATGTGCTCAAATATTCTTTTCCGAAATTCAAAGACATCATTACGATAAAAAATTCTCATCTTCTTTTTTCTCCCCCATCTCTCTTTTTTTCTTACCTTTTTCTTTTTCGTTCCTCGGTACCGAGTAAACACCATAAAACACCGAGCTATATTCAACTGGCGTTCAATTGTTTTCATAAGTCACTCAAAGGGGTAACACGTGCGTTAACCGAACGCATGCGCACGCGTTTTCAAAACCCAATAAGAAGAAGAAGAAGAAGAAGAAGAACCAGAGTAGAGCAAAAAATAAAAAATAAAACCCCGAGTTTTGTCGAAACATTTTTCGTTTTAAATTTAATTTGATTATTTTGTTTTTTTTTTGGTTTTGCAGAATTTTTGATCATCGTTTTGTTTAAATCCGGGAAAAATACTGCGACTACCACGACAACGGAAACGTTAATTCCTGCTTTTTAATTTCCCGAATCGTGGATTGCCGTGGGACAGCGTTAAAACCGTAAAACCCCTAAAACCCCGGTTAAAACCCCGAACCCTACTGGGTAGAAATTATGTGTGACTCGACGTAAATCGCCCTCCTCGTACGTCCAATAATAAAATTCCAACGCCCCAGAAATTATTTGACCCTTAATCCTCTTGTCTCGAGCAACGGTTCATTTAGTCTGTCGCTAAAGTCCGGAACAATTAAAAGCAATTTATCTACTAAATAATAAAACAAACAAAAAAAAGCGTTATCCACAGATCGTTTTCTTTTTTCTCTTCAATTTTCAAAATTCCCACTTAAATCAGAAAAAAATAGAATACCTGGGGCAGAAAAATAATATCTAAAAAATAAAAAAATTATTTTCGACTCCCTGGGGGCGGTTAGTAGGTCTTTGTGCCTTCGGGGATTCCGGAGAGCTACGCTACGCGACACACGACTCTGAGTATCGTCCCGTTCCGTTCAGTTCCGTTCGTCGAGGGGATTAAGTTGTGCACAAATCATACGTCAGTAGTGCAGGCGGGGGTAGATACGAAAAGAACGCCATTAGCAGCTGGAACAGTAGCGAGTAGCGAGTAGTAGCAGGCAGCTAGTAGCTAGCGATAGGCAGTTAGTAACGAACTAGTGACTCGGGGCAGTGGAATGTCTGTCTTTCTACATTCTAATGCGCGTCTTCTCTACTTCTACCGCCGCGTGGCTATTACTGCTGCTACCACTCTAATGCTGGTGGTGCTACTGCTGCTGCTATTTGCTGGCTCGTTTTATACTAATGCCACGGTACCCCCCGACCATCGAGCCTATCTTTTCTCACCACTTGGGAGTCATCTGTAGTCAGCATAGCTACGTATCAGTACGTAGGCATGTAGTAGGAAAGAGAATTAAGAGAGAGAGAAAAACTAGCGCAGATTTCAACCTTTTATACGCACATACATACGTTTTTTTTTTTTTTTTTTTTTTCATACACCGCGTGGGAATCTGATGAAAATACTAAAAATTGATACCAGAACGGTGATTTTTTTTTTCATTTTTTGGTTCTTTCAATTTTTTATTCGCGTCCCTGGGGGGCTTAGAACAATATTTTAAGTATTCAAAAAAATTTTTTTATTGTTATTACTCTTTTGTTTAATTTGTTTATTTATTCTTCTTTTTGCTTAAGGCAATTAAAACTTGATATATGTGTCCGTTTGGTCAAGTTTTTTAATTTTTTTTGGTTCCTCCGGTCGTTCGAACGTTTATTTCATCTCCTTTTACTCTACTTCGATGTGTAATTTTTCATTAATATTATTAGTATCATTATCGCTACTATTATTTTAATACTAGCGACTAAAACTCTCGGCTATATAATATCTATTATTAGCTATACGTATAGTACACATGGTGTTTACTCTTAGTAAACCGAGTTCCATACTGTTCGGTGCAGCGCGGTGCAGTGTGGTGGGGTTCCGAACCAAACCGAGTCAAGCCAAGTCGAGTCAAGTCAAGTTCGAGTAAAGTTGAGTCGTGCGGAGCATGTATAGTATATATCTATAGAGTGTATGAACTGTTTTATGGATGTTATTTCTGCAGTAGCGCGTTACACCACCGGTTTATAATTTCAGCGACTATACAACCGCGAGGGATTCCTTATGGGTATATACTCTGTACAGTATATACATGTATATACTATTAGATATATGTATACACTGCAGTGTAAACCGGGTGCTGGTTGATGGTGCACCAGTCGCATTTACTCATTCATTCACTAGTCTCCCGAACGGTATAGAATTAATTAGGATCCTTTAACTAAATGAGTCGTGTCGTGCTTAATTATAAGTAATCCTTTTCTTTCCTTTTCCCTTTCTGATTGTTTGTCTTTTTTTTTTAGCTCGTTTTATTTAGATTCTAACGCCTCTTCGACAAATTTTCTACCCTTTTTATACAACGGGTAGTAAGTATAAAACTGTCTTCATGAAGATTCGTGTAAAAATTAACAAAATTCAAATTTTTAGACTTGTAAGAGTTAAAATTGACAAAAAATATAATATAAAATAAAATAACAAAATGAAAAACACTAAGGATCGATTCGTTTTGATTAAATTTTATAATTAAAAAACCGGCTATGAGATAGAGATTGCGGTTTTATAATTAGATCCTTATTGGAAAGGATTAAAGTTCACTACGACAGAGAGGGGCTGGGTTATTATTTTCAACTAGCAAGAGTACTTCCGGGTTTCGGTGTAATTCTTGTCCGGTGAGAAGGAGCTCGATATTAATTTTCTAATGAGAAAATCGTTCCCGCTCGCTATCTATTTCTTTTTTTTTTTTATTTGGTTTTCAACTGCAAGAAGAAGGAGATAAAGAAGAATAAGAAGAAGAAAAGGGTTATAAGATTATTGCCGCTGTTCTTATCCTGCATGACAATATGACGAGAAAAATTTTACCGGGGCCATTCCGTTTCCTGTGGATCCTGTGAAAAACGAAAAATTCTGTTTTTCATTATTACCTTTCCTTCCATTTTTTTGTATCATTCTTATCATTTTCCTCGTCTTGTCTTACTGTTCATGTTTCGCGAATCGCGTCTCTTTTTCTTCTTCTTCTTCTTCGCGATTTATTCTCCTGTTACGAAATGATATTCTTGTAAAATAACCGCGGTAGTCGTACAATCAGTCGCGACTATACTGAAACCGACTGCGGGGTTCAAAAGTCGAAATAAGAAGAAGAAGAAAAAAAAACAAAAAGGAAAAATGAAAGAAAGTAAAGTAAGGAATGAAGAGAGAAATGAGCTGAAGAAATTCGATAGACATTTCGATCCGATCTTTCATCCCCCTCCTGATACGGTGCTCGCCTTGCTCGCGGTTCTCGGCAAGCAGTCGTGTAAGCCGATTTCATTCCTTCTCATCGTCCTCGCGGTCGTAGTAGTAGCAGCGCGGCGGTAGCATCAGTAGTATCGGTAGTATAAGTAGTATTAGTAGTAGTCGTCCTATACCCTCAAATGACCAAATCGTTTCAATTCACAATTTTCCAATCTCTTTGGAAAGAACGGAGATACTCCAACAGCTCCGACGAACGAACTATAGTCGATTTGAATTAAATCGATTCTAACACGAGATTAAAAGTATTGTTTCAGCCGTTTTTTCTTTGCTTCCATTTTTAAATGAATTTCAGTTCGTTAACGGGGAAAATTTATTTTCAATTTTTCTTGGATCTGTAAAATATCACGAAAGACATTCGAAAAAGATATGAGGGAAAAAAAAGGAAAACAAAATTCTAAGATTCTAAACTTTTCAAATTCTTTTTTTTTTTTGTACCGGATTGTACTATAGCTGCTCATACGTTTTTACCGTTTCGAAAAATCCGCAGCTACTCAACCGTATCCCTTCGGAATTCAAACTACATAAAAAAAAAAGTAATAATTTCGATCAGTAATTATCATTTTCGATATTATTTGAACAAATATTTTCGCAGTGTCAATATAATATATATATATATATATATAATAATATATATGTATTTGTATATATATAAATAACAGATATATATATATGTCTGCGGTTTAATATCGTTCGTTTCTGCGGTCCAGCAGCTGCGTATGATATTGTATTCCATATATATATTATTTCTGCAGTCCAATCGTTTGTTTGACGATGAAAAATTAATCGTACAAAATTAATTCGCTCATCGACGACCGCATATAATAATTATACCTAGGTATATACATTATACATATATGTATACCTATTTTTTTAATTTTGTTTCTGTGTTTTTTTGCAATGTCTAGATAGAAGGTTGTACCTCGGGGTGGTCCACTTTTGAATTTTTTTTCAATTTTTGCGTGGGACATCCGTCAAAGTTGAAAAAAAAAAATGCCCTATAGGTACACACGTATCTATATACCGTCTCTAGGATTTATCAAAATCAATTTTTTTTTTCTCTTCATTTTGTTCAATTTTTTTTTTTTTTTTTTTCTTCTCTTTCGGTTTCTTTCTTTCGTTTCATTTCATTGTCAGTTCGTTATATCAATATTGACTTCCGGATGCATTTATGTGATTCATATGAGTAGCTACGTCATACAAATACAGTAGAGGGTTAGTTATGGCTGTATACAGTAGGTACCACCTAATCGTTGGGGTGTTATAGGTATTGAAAAAGGGGGATGAACAGTTATAACGCGTAATTCCCCTGGTCTTTTCTAGTCGTGGGAAAATACATTTTTATCCATACACACGTACATAATATATTATTGTATATATTATGTATAAATTATTCATGTGTGAAGTAATAGATTAGAAAAAGCGATAGAAAAAAAAAAAAGGGGAGACACATATTCGCCCTCACAAATTATTACTTTGATTCTTAATTCATCTTCCCATATCTGATCTTCGGAAAATAAATTATTGACTTATTACTGTTCAGTCTTCGACTTAATTTTCAATTTACATTCAATTTCGTTTCATTTTTGCTTCATTCCCGAATCCATAAAAATGAAACAGAAAAACGCTTTCAATTTCTGTTTTTTTTTTTTACTTCGTTCTTTGATTTTTTATTTTTTTTTTTTTTTGTATTATTCAGAAACTCCTACGAAATCGACTATATATACCTATGTATACTATATACCTATGTAGGTATAAAACGAAGGAATACGGGCATACGTGGAGTTTCTGATTCGCAGAATCCAGACAATAGCTCGCTGGCATCCTAACAGACGTATATATCTTACTCTCGTGAGCTATGCTCTACTTCCTGTTCTATATACTGTATCATCTACCTATACACAGGGTTTCCTGAAGGGTGAGGAAAAAGTAAAGTGGAAAATGAAAAAAAAAAAAAAAAAAAATACAGTTCAAAAATCTAGAATAAAATGAGATAGCAACAAAAAAAAAAAAAAAAATAGAACGACCCAAAAACTTGGAAAAATAAAAATCTGATATAGGATTTCTTTTTTTATTTTTATTTTTTTTCATCATTTCACAATTTTCAAATCGATGTACAAATTTTTATGCATGTAGTAATTGTAGCGCAAAAATTGATCACGATTATACGAAATATACGCGTCATTTCAAATTCGCTAAAATTTTGCGTTTTTCGAACATTTCGAACTGTCAAAATAAATAAATAAAATAAAAAGAAAGAAAAAAAAAAATTTGGGATCGTTGAGAAAATTGGCAGAATCTAAAATTTTTGGATTGGAATGATGATTATTCATGGGGTATATATGTTTGTATAGTCGTTACGTCTTTGGGAAGAAAAATTTGTACATGGGTATGTATTTTTTTTTTTTTTTCTTTCTTTTCTGTTTTCTTTTGTTTTATATTTTCCTCGTTCGACTACCTATATACCTGTATATATGTAAGGTGAAGCAACCAACGCTGACAGGAAAAATTCTTCAAGGGATGAAAATAGAGAAAAGATAAGAAAAAAAAAAAAAAAAAAAACCAACAAAATAAAATAAAATAAAAAGAAATAGAAAAGAAGAAGAAGAAAAAACCTCCAAGCCACGCAACGTGTCAAAGGGTCAAGTCACAAGAACTGCCTTTTTTGAACCCCAGGGGGGGAAACTCACAGACTCGAACCTCTGTAGTTAGTTTCTTCTTCTTCTTCTTCTTATTTTTTTTTTTCTTCTTCTTTTTCTTCTGACTGACGTTAGTGTTTGAGCAACCTTTTGCGACGCCTTTGATGGATCCGCTCTTTTCTATTTGTTGTTATTTGTATTTTTTTTCTCTTTACTTTTTACTTTTTACTTATTCATTTTTGCAGTCAACTCGAAAAGGGAGAGAAAGATAAGGAGGGGGAGGAGGAAAAGTAGCAGTAAACACCTGCAATGTAAATTACAACCCCGTCATACCCCAGAGTATAATCCACATATATATTAGCAATGCGAATTATTTTCATGAAACTTTGATCTATTTTTGTTCGAAAATTTTTTTAAATTTATCAATTCTTTTTTTTCTCTTCTACTTCTACTTCTCGTTTTCTGTTCTTAGATCGTTAGAAATTTTCATTACGTGTTAAGTAAATTTTACGTTCAATTTGAAGTTCATTCAACGAGCGTTTTTCTTTTGCGATTTTTTTTGTTTTTTTTTTTTTGGGTATTTCGGTCGATTTGTTTGTTGTTTCTTTTTCTTTCTTTTTTTTTTTTTCTTCGATTTTGATTCATTTCCTGATCAATTATAAAAGCGTGAATTATTAACACCTGAAAATCGAAGCATATATACATACATATATACATATATACACACAACGTAACCGCAACGCGTATATATTAAACGTGGTAACGATCATGGAAGGTAAAATCTGTTCAGGGAGAGAACGAGAAGAGAGCAGATGAAAAATTGGGGTGTAAACGGGCGTGTATGCGTTTGTATGTGTGTGTCAAGGGAGGGAGGATATAGAAGATGAAACAATTAAATTGACGAAGTGCGTGTGTATACATAGGAGATAAAATATCCTGTTGGATTTTTTTTTTTTCATTCATTTCATTTCGTTTCGTTTCGTTTCATTGGATTCTTTTTTTTTTTTTTTTCTCTCTTTTCGTTTTTAATTACCCATAATTGACAACGTATACACCCTCAATCCCATTTTCTGCACAGATGAAAATCCGAAAAACAAAAAAAAAAAAAAAAACGATCTGTAATTTGAAATCGGTAAAAATGTATTTGAAATCTGTAATTTGAATGAGTTAAAAAAATTTCAAACGAACTGATCATTTTTTATTTTTGTTCTTTTCTCCCTTTTTTTCGTATTAATAAATTCTTCCAATCTACAAAATCGAAAAAAAATCTCGATCCCCTCCAAAATCGATACAACAAATTCTTCAATTACATAATTTATTCGACAGTTATTTCTTTCCTTTTGCAATTGAAACCGAAATCTCTGATTTTTAAATCGTTTACGCAATACCGAAGTGCGTGTGCGTTTGTGTTTGTGTTTGTGTTTGTATTTGTGTTTGTGTTTGTGTGTGATGTTGAGTAGAACAACGCCTCCTCTGATGATCATCGTTGTTTATGCAAATCCTTAGAGACCCTAGAAGGGTAGGCAGAGCAGAGCAGAGTAGAACAGACCAGGGGCAGGGTAGATTCTAGAATATACTTGGGGGTAAGCCTTACCCTTCGAGAAACATGGTCCAGAATTATTAACGGGGATATTTCGAAACTTCTGTGTCAAAAAAAAAAAAAAAAAAAATCCAACCGCACGTCTTTTGTGCTTTTTCATGATATTTTCTGGAAAAATTATAATTCATCACGAATATACATCGATTATAATTTTTCTTTCTTGTATTCCACTCTTTGTCTTTTGTTTCAATTTATTTTTTCGTTTTTTTTTTTTTGTTTTTTTGCGCTTTTGAAAAGGAAACTTTTTTTTTTACCAAGTTTTGCACACTTTGAAATGAGAATTGCATAGAAAGACAAAATTCCTCTTAAAAATTATTGCATCTGTCTTGAGAAGAAGAAAAAAAGGAAAATCTAATGCCCGAAAATCCATATTCGGTACTAAAATGGAAAAAAAGAGCAGAAGAAAAAAAAAACAGTAAAAAACGAGATCGGATTTTCGTGGCTTAGTTAGATAGAAGCTTCTCGAGTGAGTCAAACTTTTTGCTAATATAATCCTTAAGCAAGCGAAGGACGGACGGAAGGACAGGGATGTAGGGAGGAAGGACGAATATACATATACAGAGTAGTATATATATATACTGCAAACAAAAACCACCTGCGTCACGCTTCGCAATATCATATTTAGCCGAAGCTTCGTTCCCGCACCGCTAAGTAGGTGGGTTAGGTGCAGCCGTTACCCTGGCTCTGGGCTGTCAGGTGACGGTGTCAAAATTTTTATTCATTTTTTTATTCTTTGTTTGTATCTATACCTGAACATCATTCGTCGTTCTAAACCCCATCGTCATCAACGAGGATTAAAACTCAACCTTTTCTTTCTAATTTTTTGGACGAACGGTGTTTCGTTTCGTTCTCAGTTCGGGTAAAATCAAAACCCAAAACACCGATTTTCCGATCCCTAATCGGCGACCAAAATTATCTAGAAAAAAAAAAAAAAAAAAACGGTATGGGGGATGAATTTTAGTGATTTTATCTAAACCGGAAACGTGGGCTGTAAAAAACGAATAAAAAGACACCAAGACGATATTATATATAATATTGATCCACCTTTCGGGGTCAACTATAAAGAAAGTTAGGACATCGAGAATTTCCGAAATATATTCACTATAAAGTTTTTTTTGTTGTTGTTAAATCTGCTAATTTCGTATATATATACTTTTTCGTCTCTTAACTTCAGATGATTAGTTTCGATCGAAGTTTTCTTTATCGACACGAATCACGATGCATCAATTCTCGTATTTTTGATATTTTTGTACAAATTTTTTCAGGCCCATGTGGTAGTTTCCGGTTCGAAATGTTACCCGCCCAAGTAAAGACAGTACCACGCGTTTCCAAAAACGATCACATATATTACGTGTGATAGGTATAGTTGAAGAATGAAAAAATGCCTGTAGCAGAATGATTCGAGCCAGTTTTCTCACATCCCATCATCATCATCATCGTCATCATTATTATTATTTTTCTGGAAATACTTTATCATTGTTTCGTATCTACCTTCTCACGACTACAGAGGGTGACTTTATCACTCGACGGGTGGTCTCATCTTATTTTCAATTGAAAAAAAGAACACCACCACCTATACACACACACCCGCACATAAATATACAAGAAAACAAATAAAAATAAGAGAAAAATTCTTATTTCTCATCAGCTGCACCGAGCACCGAGCCTCGTTTGCGGGGTTACAAATCTTTACCTCAAATTTTCGTCCGTATTTTTTTTTTTTTCTCTTCTACATCCCCCTGAAGATTTTTTCCCACTCCATCATCTTATTCTTATTCTTGACAATAAATTCGCATTCTTTTGAATTTTTCTTACCCCTAAATTTATTATTTCGTTTCTTTTCTGTTTCCCTTATTCAAAAAAAAAAAAAAAGAAATGAAAATAGAAGCATAAGAAGAAGAAGATGAATATGAAACTTCATCAGTTTTTCTTACCAGAACCAAAATGGCGGTACAATTTTATCGTATCTGCTATAATCTGACCGCGGATCTGCCCCGTTAACTAAACTGTAATACGATATTTTGACCCGGGGTTAAAGGCCGGAAACATTTTGGGGGTTAATTTAACCACAATTTTGTATATAACTATCGTTTAAATCACGGATCTCATTGCGGTGCTGGGTTATAGGGTACGATACGGTCTGGCGGTTAACTTTACTGAACGTATTAAAATCTGGTCTCGGTATAACTTGATTTTCCCGCACGGTTTATGTACGGAAGTTGTGCAGGTTCACAAAGGGGTTCCTGTGGAAATGAATTTGAACAATGCTTTTCAGATATACACACTGCACGTAAATTGAACCAAAAATTTGAAACAAAATGAAACAAGAATGTATAAAATTTTCCAAATTTTTGGAAAGCTATTTTTTTTTTTTTTCTTTTTTGGTTAAGATTATTCGAATCGAATCGTGAGAAATGATTTGTTGAAAATTAAAGTATGGAGAGTTCGGGGATTGAGAGGTTGAAAAAATTGTTGCGAAAATTTTCGAAGAAAAAAAAAAAAAAAATAGACCCACGAAATGAAAGAAAGGTAAAAAATAAAAAGTGTAACTCGGTGGTTATACACAGCGAGTGAAAATCATCGGGATTTGAAACAAAGGGACTCGTATTTAACCCAGTCACGTTTAGTCGCTACAATTTCATGGCTCGGTGCCTTTTTGGGTTGGTTTCCTATTTATAGGAAAAGACCCTCTCACGCTTGGCGATATACCCCTCAGAAAATTAGGAACGCTGATACCGACCCGTCTCAATTGTCTACAAGAGGTGGCGCGCGATTGTTGCTTATGAAAACTCATGAAACCGAATAGAATAAAATTCACTTCCATTGTATTTCCTTTTCCCCTTCCTCGCAGAAATTTTTCTTTTTTTTTTGTTTCCAATGATCTGAAAAGATGATCAAACACAGATTAAAATTAAACAAACCAACAACAACGAGAACAGAAGAAAAAAACTGCCTAGTATAAATAACAATTTTTGATTTCTGAAACGTCTGTTTTTTTTTCTCCCCAAAATTGTTCGTCCTCGCGGGGTTTGTTAGCGGTTGGATCAGTTCGGAGACCGGAGGAAGCGTAGGTTTTGGTTTTGTAACATTTTTTTCTGTCTTCTGTATATATATTCCTATACGGGGTTCATTGGAAAGCCGGATGCGAAACTGTGAGCCCTGAAACGTGCTAATTTTGGGTCAGAATCCCGGTCCGTTGAAGATAGTCTTCCGCAGGAGATCGGACATCCCCTCGAGTAGAAGGTCGGAGGAGAAGGTCTGGCACCCTTAATTCGTAACCCTCTGTTAGAAGGAGTCTAAAATTTTGACCCTGTCGTGGCCGAGTAGCAAAACGATTTCGCCAAACTATTCGTTAGTAGATTCGCTGACTATAGGAGTTCCCAATTTTGTTCTGTTCGTCTCCAACCCTCCGGAATTTTTTTTCTTCAATTATTTTCTTCGGAAAGAAAAAAAATAGGAGAATCCGGAATTTTTTCAATTTAAAACGGATTTCGGCAAATCTGAGGGCAAATCAGTTCCATTCAAAAAACAAAAAAGAACAAAAATAACACATGGAGAAAAAAAATCAAAATACTAATTGCAAATCCAAAAACTGATCCCCCCCGTAGTTTTTTTTCCGCGTCGAAAAAAGTCCTTTTCTGAAACGCGTAGCTAAAATCTACGCAAAGGCAGACGTATCTGCATCACCTATATAATATGTTCCCCGATGGGGTTAAAAACGTTGAAAATCATATGCCGACGAGGAACGCGGCGCATATAATGTATATGACCTCTACTACGCCCACCAACGAACCATGTCGAGTCAAGAGGCTGACGACACTTGACGTGCGTCCTCCCCGTAAAAGCCTTGCGGATGCAGCAGCGTTTGCGAACAAATAGAAAAAAAGGTAAAAAAAAAAAAATGAGAAAAAAAATCTAACACGTATGTTCATAATATATGGACTAGGGTACACTATAGGTGCAGTTTGTGGGTATTATCATGTGTAATAATGTGCGTGTAACAAGATGAGATATATCAGTCGCGATGAATAATTTTATCTAGATAATTAGATACAAGATTTCGTAATTTTGGTAATTTTTTCATTCAACTGTTGAAAAAAGAATGAAAATTAAATTTTATGAAATTATCTCATTAAGATACAAGATGATTATCTTCAAATTTTATCTAGATAAAATCACAGAATTTCGTTCGTCGTTTTTCTGACCTATAGACAATCATCTAGCTTTTCATCAAACTTTAATCTTATCTAGATAAACTTCTGCAACAATTATCTCATCTTATCTTTAGCATAGAAATAATTTCACAGAATTATTTTAATTTTGAATCTGATCTAGATGAATTCCGTTCAAATAATTATCTCATCTTGATTCAGACTAAAAATCTCCGTCATTTTATATGAGAAATAGTGAAAATTAATATCCAAATTTCGCCCAGACTTACTCGAATTCGCTAATTATCGCCTTGAGTGAAAGCCTTGAGTACCATTCGCATTGTCGAATCTCTAAAACCCTGCTGGTGCAGCATTAGATATTAATATTCGAAAGTTGACGCAGTTCAAAACCCAGGTGCACTGCAACCAGCCCGTTAGACGTACCTATACATACCTATATACCTATATCCACACACAATTTATATACCGGGGTAGTAGATGGGCGGGTTTGGGGTACATTGGCAAAAGGCAAAGGGGCAAAGGGGTGAGTGTACTTGCACTTTGAAGGTAAAGCGACAGACGCTAAGTACAGATTGCTTGAACCCGCCCAGCAGCTTGCTGCCTCTGACTATGACTCCGACTGACTGACTATGGCCATGGCCGTGGCTATGGCTATGGCCATGGCTACGGCTATGGCTGTGGCTACGTACTCGCCATTCACTTCCACGGAGTTCTTGACTCCGGTGTGTTTGAGTTCCCTCTGGCAGTTGGTACTCGCCCAGGATTGGTCTGACAGTGCGATAGGAGAAGTGACTGATTGCTGTTTCACCGTTGATAAACTTCCAGGGAAAGATCAACCTCTCTATCTCCATGGTCTCTCGCTATTTATCTCTCGGTGGTATTTTTTTTTTTCTCTTCTTATTCAATTTTTTGATCCATCACCTTTTCGAGACGAACGCAAAACTCTGAGATTCAGAGTAATTGATGAAACTATAATTTAGCATCATGATGAAATGCCCTTTTCAAACGATTAGCATCCCAACCGGACTCGAACACCTAGCAGAGAGAATACGAAGGAGATGAAGAACGGTATGCAGAAGTGTCTCTTTGACGACCATCGCCATCACGAGGATAAAGTTTGGCCAGGATCCTGATGGTGGAAAGGAGATGAGAGGCGGGGGGCAACGTTGACAAAATTGATCGAATAAATTTCAAAGGTTTATCCGGCCGCAGAGCCCCGCGGACCAGGTTTCGGTTTGAGAGACGCGTTTCAACTGGGAAACGAAACTCCTGGGGTATCCTATCTTGTCCCAATCCCGTCCTAACTCCTATCTCGATTCTATCTCGATCCCATCAACTCTCATCCCCAATTCCTGATCAAATAAACACCACGATTTCTTAGAACCCGTAACGTTAACCTAACGGAACCTGAACCTAAACCAACCTCACATCACCTCCTCCCTCCTCTTGCTTGCTATACGATTCCCTAATCTGCATCTTGCCAGTCATCATCATCTGCATGGTCTGTGCCAGCAAGTATTCTTGTTATCTTTACTTTACGAGAAGATGCGGGTTGAACAAAAAGGAATTATCTATATCTGAGGAGGTGGTGCTGGTTTTATAATCTCAACCACCATCTGCCTTAACTCTCTCTCTTTGATATCGACGCTACACAAGCGATCTGACCAAATCCACTGCCTCCTTACTTACACTACTACGACGGGTTAACGGATGAAGGGAATATCGATAACTAATAAAAATGATAAAGGTCCAGGACCAGGATAGTAAAGATATAGAGGTACACCCGCCTGGCAGGAAACAGGAACAAGACCCCTAGCACCGTCGGTAGCAGGGAATGCAATATATATGTCCGGGTGACAAATATCTATCCTAAACGGAGCCAGGGGAGGTATGAGTGAGATATAGTTTAGCCTCTTTCCCGCCCTTTTTAGTAACGGATAAAAACCGAATGGGAAACCGAACAAGCATATTGATACGGCACAATTCGTTTCGGATCAGAAACAATCGTCGGTTTATCTATCAGCGAACTCATACGGATATGATGAAAAATAAAGACAAATGTCATCTCTTTCGGAGGTGACGCTTGATGTGGTCAATAATTTGTTGAAGCCTTGCGTATCACTTTTTACTGTTCGGATAATGATCTGGTGAATTAGTTCCATCGAGGGTGCAGGTAGCAGATTTTTCTTTTTTATTTGCATTTTGGTCCTTGTTCGGAATGGGATCGGAGTCGGTTTATATCCTGCCCTCATTTCTGACGTGAGAAGCTTACCGACCCTGCAACGCACTTCCGCCAATCTGGTGAAATATATCGCTCTGATGAACGGGGAAATTTTCAACCTACCTAAAGGGGGGGGGGCCCTGGCGTATACCTACTGAATCGACGAACGCCCCTTACACCAAAAAATCCCTTATACGAAAAGTAACGCCGACCCAACGAACCAACCTGGTGCTCGTGATGGCTTAGACATTTCTATATTTTTTTTTTTTCTGCAGATCTTTCCACTCCTTCGCAGAATATATATACACTTTTTTTTTTTTTTTGAAATGTAGGATGTCGAAAAATAAGGAGTAGTTCCCCATGTTATTTGGCAAAAAGTTGCTCACCCAATATTTTTGTTTTCCGTTTCGAAAAAAACCGGATCAAGTATTGGGAGATCTAAATGTGATGAAATTCTGTTTTTTAAAGTTTGGGAAAAAAATTCTGAAGAAAGTGGATCAGTATAGCCTGTAAAGGCATCGTTTCGCAAAACTTGGACCAATATTCTATTGAAAAAAAAAGTTGTGAATAATATATTGTGAGAAAATCAACCGTATAGAATCGAATTAGAATAAGTTAGAGAAGTTTTTTTTTTCTCTTTTTTATCTGTGTAAGCACAGACGGACAGATAGAGATGGAGAGGGTTGAGGAAGAGGGATTTCTACGCCTCCTTCCATACACGACACTACCCCGCAGTGTGTGGTATAAAAAATGTAAATTCAGGAGGTATAAAAAGGGTGTAACCTCAAGGACTTTGCCTCTTGTTAGTCTAGGGGCTAAAAGAAGAAGGAAAGTTCGATTTTTAAAACCAGTACAGCAAACAAGAGCGCGGGGAAAACTCACCCTTGGAGAGAATAAAAAAAAGAAGGAAATAGAAGAAGAAAGAGGGAATCTTTTACGTTAAAAAACGGTTAAAACAAAAAATAAAAAAAAATGAAAATTCAAACTTAGATCTTTTAAAAGATGGAACGAGGGTTTCTATCGTATCTCTGAAAGGGATGAGAAGAAAAAAAATATGCAGAGGAAGTGGAAGAATAAGAAGGATAAAAAAAAATGGCAAGATTGCGAATCCTCAAGGCACACTAAACATTCGAATGATGTTACCGCACGGCCATGTTTTCCACGGCATAATCGACTGACATCACAATGCCATGCCATACCAGCCCATCCACAACCACCACCACCACGCGGAATCTTATCTCTATTCCACGATAGGAGATGACTTACGTAACGGAAGGAAGAGACACGAGGAGAAGCAGAAGCAGCAAGGCTGCAGCCACCTTTTTCTAGACGACATTAATCGATTTTATGGCCTGTATTCCGGTTTATCTGTATCTCTACAACCCTGCAGTATCATTGGCGTCGTGTCGTCTGAAAAAACGTAAAAAAAAAAAAAAATTTACTAGGGAAAGAATGAAAAATGAAACTAAAGAAAACGGAAAGAAAAAAATAAATAATTCGCTGGAAGACTTTGAAGCCCGAAAAATTTCGAAAAAAAAAGACACACACTTTGTACAAAATATTAGATCAAGGAGTTATTTGGCTAGATCGATATGCTCTTTGAATTTATTGAAGAGACCCGACCGGATAGCAAAAAGCGAGCTGATCATTTCTTTTTTTTTATTTTTTGTTCTTATTTTTTGTACCGGACAAGCCGAGCTTTTGATGAACTATGGATCAAATAGTGTAAAAAAGAATTCTGTATTCACACAGGCCGTGGTGTAACGGTCGTTAACCACTCTACCAATAGCCCCGATTTACTGCTGGAATGAATTTATTCAATTTATCGACTCAACGGTAGATGGGTTCGTTGGTAGGTACTACATACCTACTCTGAAGCTTACTTTGAGCTTTTTTTCGACTGACATTAATTTTTCAAACCAACTACGACTCTGCAGTTCTATTCGTTCTATTCCTTTTCCACAAAAGCTTCGGATTCTATACTCCGCCTTGCAATACGAGTTACCCCAAATATCGAGGTTCATTTCAATCAATTCATTCGCGAGGAACGATTTCATTCATTTTTGGATATGCTATTTTTGAATTTGAGGATAAAATTGAAAAAAATTTCATCGCAGAACCAACTGCGAACTGATAAAACGAAAATCAAAAAATCGTTAGATTTGGAGAGTTAAAATTGAAGCAGCAGATCCAGAAAAATTGAGAATCGAAAATGATGACTTTGCTGTGAGTGACATTCCGCATCGGTTTTCCTCGACGCTTTAAAAATATTCCAGTTACTGGAAAGACACGTCCCTTGGTAGGTGCAGGTCGGGAATGAATGCAAGCTGGGAATAAGGCAGTGGCTTGGCTGAGTGAGGAGTCTGAAATAGTTTTGATCTCCACCGTGCGATAATATTGTGTGGGCAGCTAGTATTTGCCGAGAGCTTTTCATCTCCTTTTCTTTTGCTTTATCTTTTTCCTCTACTTTTTTTTACCTTTAACTTCTTAGTTTTTATTTTCAACTTCTTTTTACTCTACTTAGACCTTTTCTATTTCTCTTTCTCTTCTTCTTCTTCTGCTTCTTCTTCTTCTTCATCTTGCCCTGGAGAATTTTAATGCGAGACAGATAGATGGGGCCGTTGGTAAATCCGGCGCGTGAAACTTTCTTTAGAAATATGGAAACTTATAATTCTCTGTCACCTTTAACTCAAACTTTAAGTCCTACGAAGCTCGGGGCGGTTGAGGTACCTCCTCTTCTCTACCTTCCCCATCGCCTCGTCGACTTTTACACTCTACTCTCTAGTGAGCCACCTCTAAGCGTAGAAATCGCGAAATCATTAGTCTAATCTGTTCGAGGAAGGAAGGAAGCAAGGAAATGAGAAAAGGAAAGAGCTAGACGTCTCGACTTGACGGACGTTTGAGAACGGGCCACTGGCCACTACCCCGTCAATAAACAAAAGCTCAACCTCACGAAGGGAGCGAGCTGAAAAAATTTCGCCCAAAAATTTTCGCTCTTTTTACAATAAATTTCACGATTCCTCCATCGTCAGTGCATCGATTTTAGATTTTTTTATACGAAATTCTTCGGGACAGATTTCTCTATCGCTTGAGTGTCCGACTTTTTGATTTTTCAAAAAATCCTCTACAGTTAGGAACTTTTTTTCAGCAAAATTGATATTTTTTCACGTTCTTACTCGTCTTTTCTCAATTTCTTCAACCGTAAAATTGCATCCTTCAAATATCGTACACTCACCCGAAAGAGGGATCTCGTCCGAACAATCGAAGACCAAAAAATCGAAAATCGGTTTGATTTTGTGCGACGAACGAATAGTTTTCAAATTTATTATCTTCACTGTAGCTACGATTCCACTGTAATTATTTTGTGATGTAAAATGTGGTTTTTTGAGTTGAAATCCTATCGGATCTTGCCGATTTTTTTCTCGATTTTACGACCGACCTGAATCCGAGCGAAAAAAAAATGATCCTATTTCCGAGGGACTTTTTCAATCCGTTTAAAGTTGCAGTGCATATACTACCACCGTAGCGAAGCACTGTGTCTGCAGGTTTTTTTGAGTTCTCATTTTAAACTTTTTTAGTTTAGTATTTTGAACCCTTTAAAACCACTCTTCGTTTCCTTCGTCCTCGCACCACTTTCCGGTTTAAACAATGCGGAATAACCCCTGGTATGCAGCGGTTTTTTTCACGATGGGACAATTTCAACAAATTGACACGCACGTATGTATACGTATGAGTACAACATGTATGTACCTATATACCTCCCTCGTAATGTGAGGTAGAGAAACTTTATGCGGACTCACTCATGGTCTATGAAATAAAAATGAGGTTCGTTACGGCCGAGGGAGCCGGGAGAGGATAGGAGAGGGATAAAGGGCTGGAATTATAGTCACCCTGAATTTTATTCAGATTTTATTACACCGCATAGTTCCGAGTCTATGTAATAGTCAGTCGGGGGAAATCGAGATCAGTACCCAATATGAAAACACACATCGAGATATCGTGGGGGTATAAAAAGGATTGCCGCTACTGCTGCTGCAAGAGGGAATTTGCCATGTCTGCTGGAATTATTATAGTCGTCTACAGGGTCGGAGTTTCGGGTTCAGAGTTCGGAGTTGGGGTTGTTTTCTCATCCTTCTTTAATATCCGGCTAAATCCTCACTTCTGTTTTCTATACGGAAAAGAAAAAACAAATTCGAACCGCCGATCTGACTCGATGTTCCCATGTCATTTTTTTTTTTTTTTTTTTACTACCGCAAATGCTGGTCTAGCAGTTCGTTTAATTAGACCATCAAAGTATACTTTCCCTTATTTACCTCCTCTATTTTATTATTCCGGAAATAATAATCCCTGTTCAATTTTTCTTGCTCTTGGGAGAATAATTTTCATTCCGAGGTAAAATACGAACCAAAAACCAAAAAAAAAAAACTACCCTCGAATGAATTTCGGCTCGTGACAATCTGTTTAATAACCGATAGTAAAAAATTACTATTTCCTCATTGATAAAACACAAATACAAAGTTGCATCCCCCATCGATCGAGGCGGTATATACGTATATGTATATATGCAGTGCATAGAGGAATAGAGAGAAAGAGAGTGGCTCGCCACTATCGGTATGACTAATTGAAACAGCAATCAGCGCTACGAGGTCCTTAATTACTCGTGACCTCTCTTCTCTCCTCTCTCTCTCCTCATTTTCCCCTCCTCCCCTCGCCGCTGAAGTTGAATGGGGTAAGTCCTTCGTTAGTTGAATTGCTGTTTAAGATTTTAATACAAAATGATGATGATAATAATAATAATAATTATTATTATTATTATTATTATTACTATAACGAAATGAAAACAGGAGACGTTATGCTTCGACAAACGAAATCCTCCGATTCAATTAGCCATCCACGACGTTGTTGTTTCTTCGAAAAGGTTTTGTCTTGATTCTATATAACTGCAGTCGACGAACTCTGATATTGGGATTTTTAACTCAGAGACAAGGGTTGAAAATCATTAGAGACGAAGAGGACGAGGAATTATTTAGGTTTCTGGTTCGTTCGAAGATGAAGAACTAAAAGACAAGAGAAAATCAACAATTTTCGCTGTTTCTTTGAAAAAAAAGGTTTGAAAAATTCGCCTCATTTTTATTTCAGCCTGCTATCTCTCTCTCAATATTCTAAATCCTCAATTTTGGGTATATCTACTCTTTTCAAGATTCGGAAGCTGCGGTGGTATAGTAGAATTTGTAATGTCACCGATTTCACTGCTTTGAACTCGAACGCGATACTTTCGACTCGTTGAATATCGCCTATTGTTCCTCGTCGGAGCTCGGGATTACTTTTAATCGTATTTAGGGTAAACTTGAAGAGAATATCGTGATGAGCTTCTGCCTCGTACTTACCCATCGAAATATCAGATACCGATTTTATATCGCAGAGCAATACAAAGGCGCAAATGGAGTGTGAATTTAACGGTTTTTAACGTAAATGGTGATATTTAGGCGTAATACCTATCGATTGTATTTTTTTTTTTCTACTCCCAACCTTGAGGAATCAAGATGACGAGAATTAGCGTTAAGGAAAATGAGAAAAAAATTAACTTCGAAAATCATGAATGCATCAGGTGTCGATTGCCTCCATATATTCTTTACACTCTTCAAAGTGGGAGCCAATCCTATTTTAACGACACCAACAAATAGCAAAGCGAGTTCCTCATAGCTACGACTGTGGGGTGTTATTTTATTTTTTCTTTTTCTACTTCTTCTTCTACTTCTTTTCTCAAAGGTAAAAAAAGACTACTTCGCTCTGACTTATGACCGAGGCGTGTGCCATATCAGGTTTTCTATTTCATCTTCATTCTTTTTTTTTTTTCTTTTTTGTTCCGAGCTTTTTGCTTCTGCGTTAACAAGCCTCTATTTCTCGAATAGAAGTTGCCATCGTCGTGCTCCTAGATCTTACACCATTGAGGAAGAGAGAAAGAATAAATATATATATCTCGACCGATACCCACGTCGTTTTTTAGAATTTAGATACATTTTTTTGACGAGTCGAAAATGAAAGAAAAAGTGAGTGTATGTGATAAAAAGTTTTCGTCGGGATCCCGGCTTTCACTGTAAAATATTCGGAGGATTTTGAAGAGCGGAGAAACTCCGCTGCTCGACTTACTCTTCTCTCTTCGAGGTAAAGATATGAAATAAAATCTAAAAAAAAAAATGAAGTAAATTAGGTAAAGGTATATATATTTTTTTTAAAGTAAGACAAACGTTTCTGGGAATGTCATTATCTATGTTTTGACACTCTCTCTCCGACGCCTACAATGTCAGGTGTCAAGACACCTCAGACTTCACTACATAGATACGTTATACGTCGAACTAAAACCAGATTGAATTTCTTCTGGCAAACAAGAAGAGCGATAAGCTTGTTATTACTATCAACACACTTTCGTGCAACGCGTAGGTATGCGGTCTCCGGTCTTATCGTTTCTAGAAAATCGTCGAGACGTTTGTTATCGGAAAGGAACTACAGGTCGTTGGATCCCGTCTCTCAATATGATACCTCGATTCAAAGAATCAAAAAAGAAGAAAAAAAACTTACCGGATTAAGCCAAAAAGCTTCGCCGTTTTGGATCAGACATAACCGCAAATAGTTTCTTTCTTTTTGGCTCGATTTTTTCTATTTTTTTCCTTCACTTTTTCTATCAATCCGATGTTTTTTGCCACGACGAATGGACAAGGCACTCCGTTTACTAACGATCGTGCCTAAAAAGAAAAATGTAACTAAGGGTAATCCGAAGAGGAACTTCCTCGCTGAGAAACTCCGGAAGCTGCAAGCTTTTTCGGGTTTCTAAAACAAAAAAAGAGAAATAAAGAAAAGAAAAATACCAACTCAACTTTAAGATCCTAGTTCAGGGTATGAGACGGTCAAGCGAATGTCCTTCGCTCTCTGTACCTACCGTCGAAAGCTTGAATCGGTTCGTTACCATAGAACCCTTAACTAGTCAAAATTGAATATAGTTAGGAGGCATCATCGTCAGAGAGGAAACTGTAACTAGATTGTTGCGTTTGAAGGCACAAAGTGCAACGTCTGGTGCAGAACAAGACGAAGCTGGGAAGAAGAGGTTTGAGGAAAAGGTTCGAGGCAATAATTTCCCTGGTGAAAATAATTCTACGAATTTTTCACGAATTTTTGTGGAATTTATGGAACAGTTCTACGACTTTCTACGAATTTTTAAGTAATTCGAAATTTTCGTAGTTTTTCATACAAGAAATTGTAGCTTTTTTTTTTGTTTTTTAGTTCGATCCAGAAAAATAACAAAATTTTTCCGAAATAACTACGAAAATCTACAACTTTTAATGAAAAACTATATCAAATGTTCCAATTTCACTAAATAAATTCGTAGAAATTTTCACCAGGGTTTTCACAAGAAGATAGACCAGAAGAAGACTCCGTCTGGATTGACAAAAGCTCTGATGATTTAGCGATCGAACTTAATGAAGTGAAACAACCGAACATACGATATCGGTAATAAATCGACGGTTGAAATCGGGTGACTATGTGTACAAACACGTCGCAGAAGGGGATTTGAATTGTTTCAACAATTTATTTAATAACTTGATTTACTCGCCTCGAGGTTTACACGATTATATATATGTACACGTATACTCAAGGGAGAAATATCCAGTCTCTATTTATCCGCTATGTTACACAAACATATAGGGTGTCCCAGAACTAAATGTCCAAAATTGACTAAGTGTCCAAAATGAAAGGCGTCCTGGAGGAGGTCGAACCGAGTAAATTTTCCCGAAAAACATGGGGTCTGCGAAGTCTCGTTCGCGAGATATCGACGGTCAAAAAGAATTTCTGTATATGTATATACAGGGTGTCCCAGAACTAAATGTCAAAAATGGACTAAATGTCCAAAATAAAAGGCGTCCTAGAGGAGGTCGAACCGAGTAAATTTTCCCGAAGAACATGGGCTCTGCGAAGTCTCGTTCGCGAGATATCGACGGTTAAAAAAGTATCGCTTTGCGCCGCGTCGCCACGAAAGACGCAAAGCGATACTTTTTTAACCGTCGATATCTCGCGAACGAGACTTCGCAGACCCCATGTTCTTCGGGAAAATTTACTCGGTTCGACCTCCTCTAGGACGCCTTTCATTTTGGACATTTAGTCAATTTTGGACATTCAGTTCTGGGACACCCTGTACATCTGAAACTGGTACCCTGCACCAGCCCTCCCTGAACGCCTCCAATAATACCGTACGGGTACGGTACCCACTCAAACTCTCCATTTGCTATTGCAGCAGTGAATCCCCAATGCGATTTAATAAATACGTATGGTATATGGTACATAGTATATACTATATGTATACGTGTTGAAGAAAATAAATTTCGTGGTGAAACGCTCGCTTGTATATGCACACAGAGCAGCGTGAACTGACTGTGAAAACTGCAACCCTACGTAAGGTAGGTACCTACCTACCTACCTACCTACTGCGAGGGTGAAATAAGTTACTGTATAAGAGTATATATATAAAGCGGGGGATAAAGAATATAATAATAAAAATAAAAAGGGAACCGTCGAGACGACGAAGAGCTAGGGGCTTGCCGCGGAAGAGACGAGATCGAAACTTTACTTTACTGAATTTTCTTTTGTTCGGTAAACTTGCCCGGGAGAAGGCCAAAAATTGAATTATTATCGATATATGCGTATACTCAGCTGTATGCAGTTTTATTTATCGAAAAATTTGTGAAAGCAAAAGCTTTCGTGAAGTTTATGTTTTTTTTTTTTTTTTTGGTTCATTTATTTTCGTTCGTTTTCTGTTTTGAACAAAACAAAAAAAAGCTCGTTTTCATGAAACCTTAAATTATTATTACTACAACGATTCCACGCCTCGTTACGTTCTCGTTTACCATCTGTGCTTGCTGCAGGAACGGCGGCTTTAGCTTTTAGCAAAAGGTTGAGTTTCGCTGCGGACGACAGTGATTAATTTGTATTCCTGTTACTTTGAGCTTTAGCTGAAGGGAGGAAACTTGAGAAGAGATGGAGAATAAGAAAGGAGGGGGGAAGGGGGAGGAAACGATGCTTGCTAAATGTTGTTATACTAATCCTAATAATTTTGCTGACTAAAAATCTGTCGAACCTTTTCTGGTTTTTTTTTTTTTTTTTTTTTTTTGAGATACGAAACTGCCTCTTTCAAAGCGAGACAATTTTTTGGCTATTCGTAAACCAATATGAAAACCAAAAAATAAAAATATAAGAAAATGTTGTCTAAAATCATCTGAAACGAACGAAAAATCGAAATATCGTTCACTCAATTTTGATTTTATAGTTTTGATTTTTGTTTCTAAAAATCGCGTCTGTTAAACGGAAAGAAAGCAAGAAAGAGAAAAAAAAAAAAAAAAAACGATGGAGGCAAATGGCGAGACGGAAAAAGCAGCAAACGAAGAGATTAGCAAGGTGCGACGTCGAGGGAACGCGCGTTGCGTCGGTCTAGCATTTTTCCCCACAAAAGTGGAGGCTGCTGGCGCGAGGCGTCGCGCCGCTCTCTTTCCTTGGGGTATTTACCCTCTTGGCTTCTCTCGACTTTTTCTTTTATTTTATTTTCATACCGTTATTTTAGTTTTTTTATTTTTATTTTTTCACTTCTCTTTTTTTTTGTTCATCGAATTTGTAGATTTTTCCACCTTGCTGCTGCTGCTGCTGCAGGCGGTTCAGACTTTCTTTCATCGAAAACGAACGATCAGTTTTTGTTATTTTTTATTTATTTTTTTTTTTTTTTCATTTTTCTCCCTTTGATTTTGGATCCCGAGTCAATCGATCAATTTTCACATAATTAATCGGCGTCAGATCCATTCAACTTTCATTCGAATTTATTTCTAAAGATATTTTTTCACGACTGAAGAAAAAAGATCGTTCTGAACATTGACTGAGACGATCGTAGCTATAGATTTACATGTACGGGGGGGAGGCTTGAACAACCTGCACCGGAAACGAAGGCGCAAACCGGAGATGAAGGCAGACAAGCGAATGATTACTTAAATAAACTCGTGTGTGTTTAGTGGATCAGAGATGTAGTAATACGAAGAAGAAGGGAAAAGCCGATAAACTCGTTTGTATCAAAGCCTTATATATATATCCTATACTCCGATGACCGTGTGCAAACACGAGGCTCCCGCCGATGCACCAAAGCCTAGCTTTATCCTCGGTAGAAATTCCTCACTTTCTATCAAAGGGCTGAAAGTAGAAAAGATATATTCCAAGATTGATGAAAACCTGAGAAACTTGTCACGAGATAGAACTAAAAATTTTCTTCATCGATTTTCATCGCTGATTCGTAATCAGCGATGTCAAAAATAATTGGAAACCGATTTTCAGAAAGATCGCACTGATTTTTATCTTTTTTGACCGCCATCTTTGATTCGACATTTTAAATTTCGCAATTTAGACTTCAGATTCGGATTCAGGGAGCTATAAATCGGCTGGAAATCAATTTTCACTCAGATTGAACGACTTTTTTTTATTTTTGGTCCATCTTTTTGTCCGCCATCTTGAATTTTGAAGATTTTTTTACTAAAATTTGAACAAAAGAGAGAAGCAGGTACCGTGAAAATCGTTGAAATAGTACCGAAAACCTAGTATCGTGATATTTTTAGGGTTCGGACCTAGGCTAGCAAATTTTGGAAATCTGATTTGAAGTTGGGCTAGGTTGAGCGTTGCAATCTTTCGTCGACAGGTACTTTTTCCAGTATTCGTTTTACTTTCTTTTTTTTTCACAGTCGTATTCGGAAATTGAAACGTCGTTGAAGGACGCTGTGATGCTGACAAGATAACAATTTCCGCTTCTTGATTCTGTAACTACATGGGTTTCAGGTGTGGGGTACCGGGGGTCCTCGGAGTCCGAACGTTAGTTGAAATTGAAAGTTTTCATCTTGAGCAAAAGTTTTTGAATTTTCGCGTCGTTATTTACGGATAAGAAGGGAAGCGCTGTACATTCGAACGTTGGAGAGTCAGACGAATAAGAAATGCAAGAGTTCATCCTCACTCGCTCACTCCTTTCCTTTCCTTTCCTTTTCTTTCCTCTATGGGACCAACAACCAGTTAAGGAGTTTCTTCTTCCAAGTATTAAGGACCCTGACTCTCCTCTCCTTGTTGAAAGAAAGCTAGTTGTCGAAGAGACGGGAGTTTTCTTCCGTATTTAGAAAACTTTCTACCGATTCCTTATACCAGACAAGAAGAAGAAGAAGAAGAAGAAGAAGAAGAAGAAGAAGAAGAAGAAGAAGAAGAAGAAGAAGAAGGGGAAGAAACAGGGGCACGATGGTGGACGGAACTACAGCTTCCGTTTCCTCAAAGAACTAAAACCCCACCCCATCTCTTTATATCCTAGACGATTCCCGAACGGCTTTTGATTAACTTCAAACTATCGACTATCTGTATTACCGAGTTGAGTCTAGTAACGGTTGTGTTTGCTCTGATAAACAGATGAAGAGAAATCGGTTGAGCCGCTCGATAACTAGTCGTTTCAAATCCGTCCCCTCTGCAGACGTTTGAATTTTGAATTTTCTAGCCGTTGAACCGTCGTAACAAAGATTCATCGTCGCCCCTTGACCCTGCTGGATCATCCAACTCACTCAGGGATTTACCCGTCAAACATTTCGGTCAAGTTTAAGATCGGATGTGAGTAATTATCCAGGTTTACTGTCTGACTGGTCTCGGGTACGGAATTTCCTTGACAAAAATCCACCCCCGGAGGTTAAGCCGTACCGGAGAGAGCGGAGTCTTTTTTTAGCCGTACAAACAGAGAGGAGATGTTGGGTGGGTAGTACTGGAAACAAAATCCACGTTTAATTCCTTGAGAACTATATTTGGGGCTCGAGGACCGTGTTTGTACAACGATTCCAGACTCGGAACCAGACTTAAAACTAAAAGCGTTTAACTTCCTCCCCCTTCTCCTTCTTCGGTGCGTCGATGCATTCCGCAAAAAGACATCATCCCATTTCTCATTTCTGTATTATTATGCCATTTTGCCTACCCTAGAAGATATTAATGGAACTCTTTACCACAACTTGATGCTATCTGAAAGGAACCTGCAGTTGTTCGCAAGATCCATTCAACATTCACCTCAATACTTCGTACCTAAAACTCTCAATCATATCTCATCACTCTTCAGTATGACAGTACCATCAGACTCATGGAAGAAGTGGCTTTTTGGACTGGTAAAAATGAACGTCCATTACGAGGATCCAAAGTACTATGCCACGTCACTCGATGCTCCAAACAAAACAACAAAAAATAAAGAGAGGAAAGAGAAATTGGGACTATTTTTTGACATCCGTATATGAAACGGGGTTAATGTTCATGTTTGTTCTCGGTTCTAATAACATGATGGAATATGTATTTCCGAATATCGTCAACCCACGGATTGATGAAGAAGTTTAACCGAGCTTCGGGGAGAAATGTAATTGGCAGATAAGCAGAAAAGCAGTATAACCAGAAGCAGAAACCCCTAATACCTAATATACCCTCCCTTTGTTGACCGGGCTAACAGCTATACTGGACCAAACTGAATCTCGGTCGAGACGCGCCCCTTTTGTGGCAATCGTCGTCCCTAGTCCTGCCATGCTCTGCTCTGCTCGTCTCCTATAGGCGAATGTTCGTAGTAGGTCGCTAATGACGTCCGAAAGAAAGCACTTTGTTCACCCTGTCAGATAGCGGCCGGGCGTAGCCGGGGAGAGAAAGGGTAAGGGTGAGAAGGGCGAGGGTAAGGGTAAGGGTAAGGGTTAAAAGGGGCGATCTGGGAGTGAGTTCGGAACACCTAACGGAAATTAAATTAAATCGTACGTGTGGCGCCACTCTCGTTCTCAACTTCCACACACCCGTACGTCCAAAGTGATGAAGTTGAAGTGAAAAGGGCCCCTGTAAAACGTACGGAAAATTTAACCGAGACACTTTGCCAGATTTTAAGCTCACTGATCACGAATCTGAACGCGAAATCCTCAAATTCGAAACCAAGAATTGTTAATAGTAAAAAAAGTTTGTCCATTCGGATCGAGTAATTGAATTGAAGTTTAAAAGTGAGTGAAAAAGGAATTAAAAAGAGAGTTTAAAACGCTTACAACTCTCCCTTTGGTATATCGGCAATCTTTGAAGGACTCTCTCTTCACCATTTGACCGAAAGTTTATTCGATCTATTTTTCGAACGATTGATGATGTGTTAGGGTTTAAAATAGCGGAACTACTGGAGTGAGCGAGCGAGTGAGTCGACTCGGGGATCCAAGTATCGTTGAAAAGTAAATAAAAGAGGTGCAGAAGTAAGAGGAGCAGCATTTTAAGAAGAAGAAGAAGACGAAGTGAGGACGAGGACGAGGACTAGGACGTTAAACGGCAGTAAAATTGGTCGTAAGCCAAAGGAGCCTGGGCGTGTCATCAGTCACCTCGAATTCTCGGGCCTTAAAGAATTGACTGTGATGCCGAGTGAACCATCGACTCCATAAACCTGTCCGGAGTGGTTTTCTCGCTTCGGTCTTAATTCCTTTTAGCAACTTCGCTCCTCATTTTCGCTCCGTCCCGCTAAAAGAGGTGGAGAAATATCTTCGTCGCAGGTTCGGGTCGGGTTCTTCATCTCCTCTATAACCGCTCTCGAATAATATCGGAGAGAAGAGCAAACGAGGGAAGAAGAAGACGAAGAAGAAGAGGAGAAGGCTAAGGAGAACGTGAAGATGCGCAGGAAAGGAAGCCTATCTTTCACCCTGATTCGATAAAGTCTAGATCAAAGTCGATGTGCGTACGCCCTGCCTCTTTGCATTTCAGGGGCGGAATGCCCCCCGCAGTAAGGGGACACCCGCCCCGATCGCCACTCGCACCTCAAAAGAACAATTCGTTCACTGAACCAGAGAACTTTAAGTGGAGTTTTACTTTTCCCACAAAAACTTGTCTCGTTTGATCATCACTGACTGATCATAGTCCTCTTCCGGTCAGATTCTCCCCAGTCCATTGCCAAACTTTTAAAAACCTGGACCAGACGGTCGGAGGTAAGATGGACATTATTTGAATCACGGGTGCAGATTTCCATCCTCATCCTTAGAAGAAGAAGAATATGAAGAAGAAAAAGAAGACGAGTCGAAGAAGCAGCAACAGAATAGCGATGAAAAAAAATTCTGAATACAGAAGAGTCTTCCCTCTTGGATGGGACTAAAGTTTAGGTGAAGAAGACGAGGGGATATATTTGAGGGTTTTCGTGAAATGGACAGCCATTATGTCCACGCGCTGAAGGACGGGAAAGACCATCGTAAAAATATGATTAGCCGGTCCGACCGCATGGTTCATGGAAGAAAGTAAGGAAAGAAGGAGTAGGTACGAGGTTGGGTTTGAGTCAGGTTATACTGAACGAGGCAAGGCCTGATTCGAATGGGGTAGGTATATGCGGGGTTCTGTAAGTTAGGTTCGGCTCTTTCTGCTGAAAAAGGGCCTCCTTCCTTCTCGTAAAAGGGTCTTCAGGGCTGTGAGAGCCAACTGTGTCAAGACTGTGTGGTGGTCGTGGTTGCTACCGGCGCGTTGGCTGGCTGCAGGGTTCGTGAGTAAAAATCTGCTACGTGTATAAAAATATCCTATACCATCAGGCATATGTAGGTGCGTCAATATTGATGCCGGATATTCTTGATGACGTGACAAAACGCTTCCTCCACTTCCCATATAAATGCTAAAAAAAAAATGAAAAAAAAAAAATAAAACGAACCTCTCAATCCATCCCTCTGTCATCCGGGAGGGGTCAGGGTTGCATATTTTTTCCTACGAGCTTAAAGGATTATCCCCCCAAAAAAATAGAAAAAAAAAACTTCGATATTATTCTCTTCGCATTTGGATTTAACGGGGAAAATTTTTTTTCCCCATTCGATCTGAACTACTTCAATGGATTCGCTATTTGTTGAAAAAAAAAAAAATGAAATAAATATCGTCTTCAGCTACTTACGTGAAAAACTTTTGTCCGAAGATTCGACGACGATAATTGTAACGTTAATTAATTACGGTCGAATAATATAACCGAATCAAAGATCGTAGGTATATATCTACGGGGCACGTAAGACGTACATTCGGTTGTTACTCTTCAGGAGAGGAGAGCACTAGGAGTAAGCAATCAGTAACATAAAAAAAAAAGTCTGAAGAAATCTTGGTTATAATAAAAATGAATCGTTACAAAGCTATTGTCAGCGTGTCCAAGTGGCCTGAAATTTATACGACTTATGATTCGCGTTTTTAATTTGACATTTTTATATGTATATATATATATATATTTTTTTTTTATTTTATTTCTCTCAAGTGCCCATCTCTCTCTTTCTCTCCTTCTTTTTCTCCTGCAAGATATCTTCGTGCCCGCTAACGATTGTTTCCTTTTCTGTTTTGTTGCAGGTTCGTTCGTGGAGTACTTCTTTTTCCAGCACGCACGAAAAATTGCAAGACAAAAAAAAAGCCAAGAAAAATACAAAATACAATATTCCAAAAAAACAAAAACAAAACAAAAAAATCAGTAAAATAAAGAAAAGATACGCCTAAAAGAGGTATTGTGTTTTTATATCATCACTGCACGATTCTACGGTTCATATATCGACTCGTCGTCTTGCTTTAGTCAATCTGAATAAGTCCGAATAGGAGATAAGCTGATGTAGGTATCGTTTTAAATTCTTAACCTGATTGAATAAAAGCAAAATCGTTGGGACGACGAAGAAAGGTTTTCAATTTTTTGCAATAAATTTGAGTGATTTCTGCAGTATAGGATCGAAACTTTAAGGTCTCATTTTTTAACGAACACTAGTTTTTCCACAAGGAATTCAAAAGGAAAAAAAAAAAAATTGTGAAAGAAAAAGGATAAAAAAAATTGACGCAGCGTTTAACGCACAATAACAGCAGCCGGGGCAGGGTGCACACTTCTTGAGTGTGCATTGTGTAGGAACAGCACAAGTAAGTCGACGTAACCGTATCTAGGCAACACTCTTACCGGTAGCAGTTTCACGCAGTTAACACCAACTCGACTTTACCTCGTTTCTACTTTGTTCATAATAATAGAAAACGCAGTTCGTAGTTAAACTGCGATGGTTTGGACTTTAAACGCCGAAAACCTCCACCTCCATCTCACCTTCTTATCGTCGGAACAATCATTTCACAACCTGAATAAAACTCGATTAAAACGAAACACACCGCTGCCACCGTTACGTCCACTATTGTCGAAGAACCTCTGCCTCCACTGTTCTCGAAGGCTGTTCATTAAAACGTCATCGTCTTTCTTTTATTTGGCCACCAGGCACCTCAATCTCCTTCCACACTCCCTTCTTCATCCCCTATTCCCTTCCATTCCTTTCTTGTTCCTCTTCTTCAGCCTTTACTCGGGGGGTGAGGGGACAGACAGACAGACGACAAGGAAAACCGGAGATAAAGGAGGAAGGAAGGAAGCTCAGGAGTAGGGAACTGGGAACAGCCAGGACCAGTTGCCAGAGGGTCCCTCAGGAACCCTGGGGGAAATCCTTAAGTCAATCAGAAGGGATTACTTGTGGCTAGAGAGGAGAAAGCCCCGGAAGGTGCGTGTCCGTAGTCTCGTCTCGCGCACGATGCTGTTCAACCGTTCGATTCCCCATCGTCAAAGAGACGGCCACGACGACGGACGGTTCGGATCGTCCGAGAAGGAGATTAGATCCTATTATTCGACCGCGGTATTATTACCCCAAGAAAGTTATTAGCCATCGGCGTAGGCTGCCCCCAATCCCAATCCCAAAATACGGCTCTATCAATTCCAAAAGTCACCACTCTCCACTCCCTCTAAAAATCAACTTCAGACCCATGAGAGGAGGACTTTTTGTGTAACAAATAGTATATTGAGCAACTAGTGAGACTTTTCGGCGAGTGGTAAAACAGAATCCCGGGGGAAGAGGTACTTTGCGCACACGTTACACGGCTGGAAAGTCGAACTTTTCGCACACTATTTGGAAAAAGTACTTTTCTGAATAACTTCTGATCACTCAGTCCGTGGATAATAACTTTTTGAATATCCTTCTTCACCGTTTCCGCATATTTTTCACATCTATTCATCTCCGGGTTCTGAAACCGATATCTGATCATCAGTTTCGTGAAAATCTGTACACCACCAGCTTTGAAACTGTAATTTTACTGGTTCATTCATAGTCCAGCAGTTTTCCTTCGTTTACTTTCAACGTGAGTGTGTGTTTTTGCAACTGATAAGAAAGAAAGAAAAAAAAAAGATACTTCGAATCTCTTTGATCGAATAAGATTTTTATCAATGTCCGTGCATCGGGATCAGCAACAGGATCAGCGGGGAAAAGCAGATGAATGCTGATCCGTAATCAGATGAGAAAATCAACTCGAAGTCGACGTAGCTTTAGCTATTGAACTTTGGATTCTTTGATGAATTATTTTCTATCAGTTATGGGTATAGGACGAATAGGTGGATACATCATAGAGCTTCAACTGACCGGAAAGTCTCTCCAAAAAATTTGAATTAACCTTTTTAAGGTACCCGCAGCTAGGAGGACTAATACGACAGTAGCATCCAGTTAATTTCTGGACGAATTCATCCCAGGTTGATAATGACTCGGTAATTAACCCACCGCCTCTGAATAATTCCTTCTGGTTGTGGGTGCAGCCGTTTCGCATCCCCGACGTCCTTGGTTAATCTTTTCGCTCGGATAACGTACCTACCCTACGTCTAGAGAGAGAGTTGTGGAGGTAATTTTTTTTATTTTATTTTATTTTATTTTTTTCGTTTTCGTTCTCTTTCGGTGAGCTTTTTTTTCTTTCCTTTTTACTTTTAACTCTGAAAGTATTAAAGTGGGCTCCTTCCAGCCTGGGGTGACAGTCCCTGAACACTTTGAGGTATGTGGGTACATACATACGTACATATTTTCGAAAAAAAAAAAGAATTCAATTATCCCCTTTAACCAAAAAAAAAAAAAGAAAAGAAAGTGAAATCGATTTACCTAGGAAAAATTGAGAAAATATTTTTAGAACACGAATGTTGGTGGTGTTTTTTTATTTTTTTTTTTTCAGTTCCAAACTTCAACCTAGACATCTTCTTATCTCGTATCCAATATTTTAACGTAACGAGAAGTAAGAGACCCCGAGGCCTTTCGGATTAATAATACATACATCTCAGTTTACGATGCGACGAGTAAGAGACACCTAAACAAAAGTTTGAAGGAGTTTTCCCCGTGGTATCGTCCCAGGGTCTTCGTATATTCCTCCCCGCCATACCGCCGCGTTCACAATCTTACAGGGGTTGAAACTCTGAACTCTAATCCGTCGTTGCATATTCTTTAGAACGTTGGGGGTTTCCGCGTTACGTTTTTAGACGGTTTTTTATTTTTTTTCTCTCACTTTTCTCGTACCTATTGAAATGCCGACGAGAAATGACGATTCTTTGTTGTTTCAGAAAACAAAAATAAAAATGAGTAAAAAAAAAAAAAGAAGCTTGTGTACTTGCAGCACCCATATGCGGCAAAGAATAACGTATGTGCCAAAGTTAGTTTTTTTTTTTTAATTTTTTTTGTTTCCGCCATACCAGGGAGAGATTAAAAATGAATGTAGGTATAGGTGGGTAGGGGTAGTTGGATGCATACATATATATACATATTTTTTTTTTCTTCTTTCCTTTCTTTACCACATGTAATTATTTTCATACTTATCTAATTACGAAGTGGAATTAATTTGATCGCTCTGTGTGAACGAAAAAAAAAAAAAAAAAAAAAACTTTATAAGAGAACGAAGAAGGAAGAGTGCGGAGCGAGTGAACGAGCGAGAAAAAGAGAGAGAGAGTGAGAAGAGCTGACGCCCGCTTGCTAAATGAGAATATTTATGCGAAGTGCCGCTAACAACCCTATTAGTAAGAAATTTTCTTCTCTCAAACCCCAACCCCCCTACCCCCACCCCGCCACCTCTCACCCCAGAGAAGCAGCCAGGACCCCAGGCGACCAGAGTAACCAGCAACACCATACCACCTCAAAAACCGCACGAACGAAGTTGCTGCTACTGGTGGTGCTGCTGCTGCTAGCGCCACGAGGTCTCACACTCGTTGTCGGTTACGGTGAGTCAAACCTCTTTCCCTTTTTGCTTCCGGCTTAATAAATTCGTCAGGTATATACCTTAAAAGGAAACCTTAAAGGCAAAGGTAACGCAATATATATATCCCCTAATAAGGTAGTATCAAAAGACACCCAACCCCCATCACCCACCCCCCCATGATGGTATATATAAGCGAGTGAGCCATACGTCACCCTTTCGTATTAATAACGTCTCTAGAAAAATCATTCGGAAGATGGTATACATATTTTTTTTCATTCGGTTGAGACTGATTTCATATTTTAGTTAATTAGGAGCAAAGAGTTGATCCCCCCCCCCCCCCCCCCCCCAAATAATTTCGAAAAATATTTCGATCATTCATGTGCCCAGGGGCAGAAATGTGAGCTTCAAAATTCGTCGAGCTGTCATCAAAAGCCAAAAAGTTATGATCAGATTTTTTGAGTTTGGAGGTCCACCGATTCGAGACCGGAAGTGATAGGGCTCGGAGTAGTTTGTCGAGAGATCTCACCGGGGTTTTTAATTTTCTGTGAAAAATCTGAGCGGCAGATTATCCGAGTGGTTCTGTGCCGTAAACTTGGAGCAGAAAAAAAAAACAAAAAAATTGTCTTGAAGTTTCTTTCTGGTTGACAGAAAACACGCTTTAAACTTGATTTAAGGAACATTTTTGTCGATCTCTGAGAAGAAGATGATGAAGAAGTAGAAGCAGAAAAAGAAGAGGAAAAAATAAAATAAGAGTCAGAAGATGTCTGTGCAACGAAGCAACCAATGTAAAATAAATTCGAAAAGGGTGAAGAAATATTAAGGTTGCTGATGATCATACGAATGCGATGGTGAATTCTTGTCAGATGCTGCACCAGCAAACACCAAGTAGCAACCGGCAACCGGGAGAAGGAGGGGGAAGGA
The DNA here is from genome assembly GCA_949628255.1 of Macrophya alboannulata. Classification (NCBI taxonomy): domain Eukaryota; kingdom Metazoa; phylum Arthropoda; class Insecta; order Hymenoptera; family Tenthredinidae; genus Macrophya; species Macrophya alboannulata. The sequence continues at coordinate 1,990,137 of OX451211.1, read as the reverse complement.
GAGGGAGGCAGGTATAGAGAGAGGCATTGAAAAGGCAGACGGTTGAGTTGGTTTTTCTTTCAGTTTAATGCGAATTTAATGTGTAGTTATATTTCTTCGCATTCGACGTCTTTTCGCGGCGGGTTGCCTGTGCCCTATGACGTACTATATATTCCACTGTGCCATAAGCCTAGAAAGTTGAAGACTTAAAAGTCTGAGTCCATGAGGCTGGTGGGTCTTGGACCGAGGGTTGCCAGTCCGTTTTTCGAACGTTCGAAAGATTCGTTAAAACGTATAATATCTTTGCCCAGAATTCAGTTATTCGGAAAAAATATATATAGGTATATAATATAACAGAGCTAAGATTTTGTAAAAGGGATCCCTGAAGAAACACCCCTCCGACAAACGCGACTGATGATTCGATTCAACCTCTACCACCACCAACAGCGTCACCTTCTCGTATTTCGTTCGTTCGTTTGCCCTCGAATGGCTTCTCGATTCCCAATGGGAAACGGAAAACCCTACACAGTCACTCGGTTATAGAATTGACTCGCCTCATCAAAATTGGACTCTGTTCGCGGTCGCGGTTATATCTTACGAAGTATCTTACACTGACGCCGACCACGTTCTCGAAATTCGTACTCTCGGATTATGATTCGGTAAAATGAATGCTGGGTGAATTTCTTCCTGATTCTAACCGACTGGAAAATATATTTTCCAATTTTTTAATAGCCAGTTTCGTCAAAAGCTGATCATCAGTGGCTCCCATCTTTCATCGAAAGACTTGGGAAAGCAATAAAACCATTTTTGGGGTCTAGTTAACACCCTGAAATTGTTTTGACATTGAAAATCAGGGAATGAAAGGGGCTCACGATATCCATCGTCGGGGTATCCCGTATTCCATATTTTCCGTGAGGTTCAGGGTTGGAAATCTACGTCTAATAAGATGGCATTATTTTCTACTGGCATCGTGTGCATGCAGGGCTCGTTAACGCGAGTAACACACTTCGCGTGAACCTAACACGTCATGGCAGCTCGATTTCTCCACACATTTCTGTTTCACTCATCTCTGTAGTAGGTGGGCTGCTATAAATACCAAGATTTCTTTGTCCATGAGTATAGCTGGGAGACGCCTGGAGGCAGGCAGGCAGGCAACGCTGTATGGAAAGTCTGAACACTTCGTGTTTTTTTTTTTTTTTCGCAAAACTCATGTCGTCTAATAAAGAAAAAGGGAGAAAAAAAAAGGAAAGACGAAGAGAAAGAAAGAAAGAAGAAAAAACACCTTCCTCCCTCGTTCCACAGTATGAAAAATTGTCAAACGGTTGACGGAACTCCATGATTGATTGAAAAATCAGAATGACGGATTGCGAGCTGAGACTCACCAATCTCACATTTCCTTTACTTATGTTGTCTGTCTGCACCCGCAGCCGGGGTGTTAGCGGCTTGCCATTTCACCGCTGGATCCCAACCGCCTCCTCCGAAATTTTCTTCGTCTTCTTCTTTTTATTTTTATTTATTTTTTTTTCACTCTCCTTAAGAAATACGGCGCTCCTTCTTCGCCCCTTTGCACCGCACTGGCTCAGTTAAGAAACTGTTCGTAAAAATCAGGCCGTTCTTTGCTCGACTTTAGTTCGTTGAGTGGAAAGTATGGAACGAATCCAAGAATGCTTTTCGTGTCGAGTCGTCGTTCCGCATCTGTTTTGCGGTAGTCGTCCGGGCGTTTCCCTACCGCACGTCGTTGGTAAGCGTTCGTAAATCTCTTGTCAGTATCTGGCCGGCACATGGTACTGTGTAAAAAGCATTAGGTGTGGCTGTATCCGTGGTTCGTCTAGTGGCGGATTCCTGGCTAAACACAAACCCACTAATCTGTTTTCGGCTATGAATTAGAAAGAAAGAACCATAAAAAAAGAGTCCCGAGAATTTTTGGGGCCTTTTTTTTACTCATGAGAATCCAAGAACGAACGGGATTCTTTCGACGATTCAAGTTTGGATGACGAATACACCCGGCAACCGACCCACGATTTAATACCTCGCCAAATCTTTTATAACGGTGCAGTTGGGGATTCTAACCGCGCAATTATGCGGAATATTTAGAATGGAAAAAAGCATTCGTTGGAGGAGAGACCTCGCCGTTGATGGGCCACAATAGTTTTCCGTGAAACAAAAGAAGTGTAGAAAAGGAGAGCTTGGTGCACTCTGTACTGTGCTGCTGTGCTACGGTGGAGGTCTGTGAATCAGAAGAGTGCTTCTCTCTTACGATGAGGAACCGTGGTGGGATGTTAGAACCCGGTGGAAGGAAGGACGGAAGGAAGGAAGGCAGGCAGGCAAGCAACTCTGCCTGCCTGCCTACGGGAACGAATTAATTTATCGACCGGTTGGCAGGACTCCAGAGTCAGACTCTCTTCTTTCCCAGTCCTACAGCATCATGGGACACTGATCCTTGACGTTCGCCTCTTCCTCTTTCTCCTTCTCTTCCTCTGCCTGGCTGCTATGGTTAGTCGGGATTTTCCGAGTCCAACAAAGCCGGGATTGGGTCTGTTAACTCGGCTCCTTCCATGTTTGTTGTTTCCTCCAAGGTCCTCGATGGTACTGGGTACCACAGACCATGCAGAACTCCGCTTCTTGATCGAGGACATTAACGCTTAACGAGGATTATCGGGGTGGGTGATACCCGGCCCCCCTCACCCTCGCCCCCAGCCCTGCCTTTGGATTAACTTTATACCCTTCGTCCGGCCCCACATTGTTCCTTCGACTCTTCTCCTAATGCTCCTAATCCCACACTTCCTTGAACCACTGAAAATATGGGGCTAGGTTCGACCGCTGGAACGACCTGCGGCTGAACGGGCGAGAGGACTTTGTCCAGATACCGGAAGACCTCGAGAGTCGATTTCAACTTGGAAAGTTTTTATCGTGGTTTAGTTTCGGTCTAAATTCTGATCCGCCATTTTCAAGTTCGCCGTTTCGGGACGAAGAAACGTCTGGAAGTGTCTTGAGCGGGTTAATATCCCTCTGCATTCGCCAGTCAGACAGTAAAATTCTGAACTCCGTTGGGCAATATTATCACTGTGACTTGGGAGGAGGTAAAAACCGTAGTTTCGAAAAACGAGTGCCATAAATCCTTCACTGTCCAGAGCACGGCTAGCTAACGGTACCCAAAAACAAACCCACTCCACTTTTGTTTCAATCGCGAAGGCACCAGCAGTCGCACGTGTGTTTATTTCGCACCCTGCATCATGACTGGCCATATTTCATCCAACTGCACTGGCTGCCGGTGCCGGTGCCGCTGGAGATTTCTTGCTTAAACGGTGACTCGAAAAGAACGATTCAACTGTGATAACCTCGGCAGGACTTCAATGCACGATGCTGCACATCTTCTTCTTCTTCTTCTTCTTCTTTGTTGGCTGATTAATTAACCTGATAATAAATCCCCAGTAATAAAATAAAGAACAGAGGGTTTTCGCGCTCTGATTGAACGACCAACCGAGCGATGTACACTACTGATGATGTCAAACAGAGTGAAACGAGATGTAGCAAAGGGGGGAAAATAAAATGTAGCAAAGTGGGTTTGACCAGCCGCGCGGGGATACTGGCGGGAATTTCTTTGTGCAGTCAGCCGAAATACCGCTGGCAACATACCCTGCATCCCATCGCATCACGTCTCTTTACACGCTACATTTTCCAACGGCAGTTCCGTTTTTTTTTTTTTTTTTATTCGCTTATTAACTCTCTTATATGTCCACCTCCGGAATGGCCACTCGGCCTGAACCCCCCACACCGATTCCGGTATCAATGTGATATGGTAATAACGGATTATCCAAATATACGGATAGGAGGTAATAAACGACGGAGGCCGGGGAAACGCCACAGTTCAGAATGATTCATGGGCTCATAACCGAGATTTAAGCTTACAAGGTGTTTCACCGAAAACCCATTCGGACGAATCCCTCTGTTTAAATAATTCACCTCGTTTTTTTCTTCCTTTTTTTTTTCATGCCAACGTTGCGAATGAGAGATCGTTTAAATTGGTTCATAAACTCTTTGAACCGTGAGATAAAAATGTACGAGGTGCATCGGTGCCGCTGCACACTTTGAATTTTTATTCTTTTTTCCTTTTTTTGTCATTTCTGAAGAGGGGAAATGTCAGAGAAGGGTAAAAAAAATAAAAGGACGATTGTTGAAACGGCCTGTACCCTCGGGAGTGAGTGAGCCGTGGAGTGAGTTAGTAGCAGACCACTTGTCCGGCATAATCCTCCCCCGGACGATTCCTCATACCGTGTAACCCTGGAGAGTACTGTGAAGGTGTACCCATACATACTGTATGTGTGCGGAGAAAGGAGGTTATCTCCCAGGCTCACATAATCCTCGTAAATGTTCGTCCCGGCGTAAAATAATATGTCGACTAGCTAGCGTCAGGCTGTGAAAATCGTCGCGGAAAGGTGCCGAGAACAAAGAAGAAGAAGAAGAAGAAGAAGAAGTTGGGAAGAGGGATCTTCAAGACTAACCCTCTGGACCCTCTCATACCCTTGATAATACTTAACATATTTTACCGATATTTCGAAGGGAGAAGCTCAGAAATTCGTAGCTCAGAATTTTTGTCAAAAATTTAGGCACCGAGGAGATATCGATTCTCGGTAAATGTGTCATTTATTTTTTTTCCATCATCCCCCGTACGTACATACGTATCGCAAAACTTTGCGGAAAACCTCAATCAGGGATCGTGTAGCTGATGGATGGATGCGATCCACAATCTCGACGTGTAAATTATATTGGCGATACTGCCAAGAAAAAAAGGGAAGAAATAGAATAAGACTTGCTTTCCTTTTTTTCCTCTCTCTTTATCTTCTTTAAAAATTTTTTACTCTCTTTGGTACACGAGGGGAGGATCGGTGATCTCCTTTCACGTTCCAGAATGTTAATCTCGTACTCTGCATAGTAAAAATGTGTTCCCGGAATCAGTAAACTCTTCTAAAATTGGCAATTTATGAAAAAGGCAGCGTAATGTCCACCTCGACAAAGTATTAGTGTGTAAGTACCTTTCTTTGCCCCGGGAGGCTTGGCAAGATGGTTTCATCGTTTGTGCAAAGAACTAAGCTCTCTCATATCACCCTTCTCTTTCTGTTTCTCTTTCCCTTATGCATTTCGATTGGAAGTAGTCCCATCTCGGGACTGGGATTCTCGAGCTGGTGCACGAGCAGCAGCAGCAGCAGCATCAGCAGCAGCAGCTAGAGTTTTATTCAAATTGTACAACTTTCATTTAAATGCAGTTTAGGACATTGGAATAACGCGTCTGGCTCGGTGCCACGCAGAACGAGAAGTAGTTATTGCCGAATCGAGTCACGTTTTGCATATCTCAGCCTCTCTCCTCCGTGCAGCGACGGTTCTTACAAATTAAAAAAGGAAAGAAAAAAAAAAAGAAAAGGGAAAAGGGAAAAGTGAAGAAAATGAAAAGAGGAAAAATTAAGAAACGTCCAAATCAAAACCTCACGTACTTTCTCTCTCCGCCCTTATCCAAATACCTCATCCTATCTTACTTTCTTTCTTTCTTACAGCAAAGATCGAATAAAATATATCCTCTCCTCTCCTCACCTCTTCGCGTGTCAAGAAATTCCTTTCACCCCAGCTGGATGATGGTTCAGTTGAACTCCTCCAAATAAATAAAAAAAAAGAGAATGAAAATTGAGGAAAAAACTTTAATACGAATCTAAACCTGTGCAGGTTTGCTTCTGTGCAGTACGAAATCCGCACGCATTTCATTTTTTTTTTTTTTTTTCATCATCCCCTTTATCGCGATCATCGTTTCCTATGAATGTCTACTACCATGTTGCTTCTGTTCACAGTAGTAGTGGTACAAGTTGTAGTAGTGGTGAAGAACGGTGAGTGGTGAGTGTTGAGTGGTTATCGCTATAACCACGTCCTTCGCTCGAAAAGAATCCCCCAGCAAGCAAGCAAGCAGCAGTACCAGCAGCAGTTCAACCTCACTGTGAAAAGGATGAATCGCTCGATCACGAACCCTGCCACTTTTACTCAGGCCTTTTTCCTTTTCTTTCTTTCTCCTTTTCCTTACTGCTTTTCTTTCTTTCTTTCTTTTTTTCTGTCCGGAGGGGATTTTTACCAAACAGTATCGTCTTTCGATGACCGTTTCCTCTCTCACCTCAACTCGGTGCGATTTTCTTTTTTACGACCGTTTCCGTTTCCTCTGCCACCTGATTTACGATCGTTATCATGATCGGCGTGATCACCTCGTCGTCACGACGTCCAACGAATTTAAAAATCTGCATAAGGACGTCGAAAAAAAGGTCCATTCCTTTGCTGAGTTTTATCTTTTTTTTACTTTTTTTTTTTTTTTCGAAGATCGAACGGGGTTCTTTTCACACACCCCTTGCGCACCAGCCACGGACTAGGTGAAGTGAAGAGGAGGATTTTTAGGATGCTCACCGTGCGCGATCAGCCGTACCTTACCGATATTGAACTTATCTTATACATCGATGAGAACACGGGGTTAGTAAGAAGAAGGCCTCCCTTTTCCCCTTGATATGACGCCTGCTAAAAATTCAATACCTTTCACGCTCAGCGAAGTTCGAATCTCTGCCCGGGTGGTTCCTAGGGCGTTATATTTTAATAGCGTGGATTTTGCGAGCCATTTTTTCTTTCATATCTTCTCTCTCTATCATTTTCCTTCTTTTTTAATAATTATTTTTTTTGTAAGAATGCGGTGATTTCAACCGATGTAGGTACATGTAACGTCTCGTCTTCTCCTTCTTCTTCTTATTCGGAGGTTCCCTCTTCCTTTTTTTTCCCTCATTCTTTTTTATTTTCCTCTTTTTTTTCTCGCTGAATTTCATATCGTATAATATTTCGGTGAATTTAGTACTTAGAAAATGACATTTATATCCCGAATCACTGACACATTCACGTCGCCTTTTATTCTCGTAACAAAACTCACCGCGGTTCGCTGGCTCCTATTCCCTCCTACTCCTACTACTACTCCTCTTCACCTCTCCCTCCTCTCCATCCTCTTCTCATCTCTCTTCTCTTCCTTTACCCGCAGAGGGAAATAACTGCCTCGAATTTATTCGGAGAACGAACCACCGCCGTGTACAGACACATACATACGTACATATAACAGCCACATACATTATATATATATATATATATATATATATACACGAAGTTCTAATCTCTTGAACAAAATCGGGGATTCGATTCCAGGCACGCGTTTTTGACTGACGTTTTTTTAAATCGTTAACCATCCCACGTGTCTGTACATATACCAACTATCCGACAGTCTTTCTCCTTCACATTATAGATACTGTCTGTTTCAGTCAGGCTCGATCGACAACTCAAAATTATCCCCCCCACGTTCTGCCAAGAAAATTAAAAAAACAGAAAAACGCGAGATGAAAATAGTTTTGAAGATTCGTTGAAATTAGGTAAAGTCGATTGTTTTTCATTTCCTACCGTAACCACTTCAGCTACTTTCCGTGATGGAAATGAGTGACTCTCCAGAGAAATTCAGTGCATTAGTAATAAGTGGATTATAATATTTGTATCAATCAACTCTCCACGAGTAAATTAGACGCTCAATCAATTCCGTATATGCTTACTCAATCGAGCAGGACCAGGTTGGGTTTCCACTCCCTGATTACCCACCAAGCCCCCTCCCCCACTGGTGCTGCACAGCAGCAGTTTCCTTTCGATTAACACTTATAGTATATGTATGTAGATACTTGTGGTAGTTGGGTCACATGGGGACCCGTTTAATGGTAATCACAATTTGGACTTTACGATCGACTAGTTAATTGTGCAAGTTTATAGAGCGGAGAAAGAATGGAGAAGGTCTTATCCTCATCGACATTCGACCCCACATTAAAAACGAACTGTTCATCAAGTAGCAATTGAATTACCGCTTTTCCATTTTGGGAAACAAATTGCCAACATTTTAGACAAGGAAATTGTCATTTTGAGCGAATGATTAAAATTCGAATACCCGTTCTGGGTGCAGTGTGATTCGTATCGGATGAACAAACGCGTGAACTGACAACCTAATTCGGTTGGAATTGACCGATATAGGATTATCCCGTTCAGTCATAACGTGATAAGCAAGTCTGGAATAATTGTCACATCGGATAAAACTCACAATCTGCAGTGAAGTATGACGTACCATGTGGCAGCGGTGGGACAGATGTAAAAATGAACACGGATAGAGAGATAGAGGGCTCATGTAAAGTTTGTCTTATTTGTCTTATATTTGGGAAACCAAAAAATTGCGAAACTTATGAGCGTAGTGATCCAAAACGCACTCCCAGCGCGCTTTTTAGCTGCTCCTTTTTTTTTTTTTTTTTCACTCGGCTTAAAAAATAGGGGATACGGATGGATGGATGGATGGTGGTTGGCGGACGCCGTTTGCGGGAGTAAATTCAAATCACATTTCTCCACCGCACCATTGTTTCGAATCCCATCTGCACCCTACCAACGAACGAGCTAGCGCGAACCCTACTGTGGTACGTACGCCCTTCTCGCTGGTATATACGGATCAGGAAACGAGCTCAAAACTATAGACCCGTAAAATTTTCCATCAGGAAAATTTCAATTTTTTATTATTTTTTTTATTCTCTCGGTTTTATTTTTATTTTTTGTCTTCGGATTATTTTTTACTTTATTTTTCTTCGCTTCTCGCTCAACTCCATGGTGTTCAAGTCCTGGCCACTAACCAACCTACTGCTACTGCACCACGACCCCGAGATGTGGGCGTGTTCGTTTCAATATTGAAACCCCCGTTCAGCCGGCTCACGATCGGCTCATCGTCAGTATGATGCAGTTGCTTTTGGTCGGCGATAGCAGCCCATTATCTCTTCCACTACTGTTCGTATGGGGTAAACCCTCGTCTCAATACACACAGGCATGCTCACTCACACAATCGGAATATATACCTAAAGCTAGGGGAGATCGCGCGGCAAGTTGTTACGAATCAGTTTGAAAACTTATCGATAACACAACCTGCACGAGGGTAAAAGTAACCCGACATAGTACAGTAGCTACTAAAACGTTCCCTATTCTTTGATATATGTCGAAAGCTTCTTTCGAGCTCAGGAGAAATTTTTTTCTTTTTCTTCATATATCGCTTCCTAAAACTCGATTTCAGCGCTTTTGTTTTTGGTTCTTCTTTCGATTTTTTCTGCATACCTTTTTTCTCATTCTGACATGTTCGGTTTCTCATTCGATTCTTATTATTTTTTTGTTTTTCTATCGAACAAGGTTTGCATTTGCATCATCTAATCTGGGCTCTGCGGGCCGCACACGCCTCTGATCTTGAAATGCCACTGGGCGATGGATGCTGCTTGCAGATGAAGTAAAGAGAGTAGAGACTGACTGACTGACTGACTCGAATTTACCAGCACGAGCAAACGTTCAACGAGTGTAATTCCCAAGCCCAGTGCAGACTTCAAAGCGAGCAAAGAGCAGCTAAAGCTAATGTTTGCGGTGTGGGAAGTGCAACTGAAATTTTCTTTCCCGACTTAGAGTAGTCGTGACGAAATAAATTTGTCATTCTGGTATAAGTGTGTGTATTTATTTGCACACGTGTACTGCAGGGTATATACCTATGTGGTTGACAATTACCAGCGGTGAAATTACTGCGGTGAAAGATCTTTTTTTTCTTCTTCTCTCTTTTCCTTTTCTTTTTTACATAAACCCAAAAAACAAAATTTAAGTGAATTACCAAGAAAAACCTGCTACGTTCGTCGCGGTTTTTTTTTTATATTGCTTGTTCGTTGTTGTTTTTTTTTTTTTTTTTTTGTGAATTTGCTGAGGGATTCGAGGTAGAAACTCGATTCCGCCTCGAACTGGCAATTTTCTTCTCTTTTCTATTCCCTTCTCTTTTTGTTCAAGTCCTTTTAGTCTACTCGCGCACCTTTCAACGCGAGCCACCGACCAACTGGCCACAATTCTGTTTGTTGAACGAAAACGCGACGCTGACTCGACCGAAAGTTTCCTACCAAGCACAGTGAAAGGCAGCCAGACCCTTGTTAGAGTAAACTCTAGCATAATTTAAATTTCCCACATTGAGTTTTTGCCCCCCTCCTTCCCCCTTCTTGCCCCGCCAAATGATAATGCTGCTTGCGCTTCTGCTACTTCTGCTGCGCTTATCCTTAGCAAATGGTCCGCCGTGTGGTCAGTTTCGTTTACACAAACAGACCCAGCATCTCTCCATTCTTCATATTTGTCTCGTTCTCTTTTTCTGTTTGTTTTTTTTTGCAAGGATTCTTCGTTTTCGAATAACCATTCGTTACGGCTGTCTCTTCGAAATTTCAAAATATGGCACTCGATCAATTTCTTTCTCGCGAGAATACGAACCCAGCGAACATTTAGACTGGTATATCTTGGCCGATTCTAGTCACTGAATAAAAGAAACGAAAGTGAATAACGCCGACTGCCTGCACCTTAATAGAGAAAATTGAATGGGTAGAATAAAAGAGAATAGAATAAGAAGAAAGAGAAAAAAATGTCCACTGGATATTTATGGCACTATATGTATACCTACGTGCGTGGTCTCGATTCACGATGAGGGCGCCAAATGGGTTCCGTGTTCATTTCCTATTGCCCGCGCGCTGCGTATTTGCTCATATTGGTACATTAACCCACAACAATGTGGATGACAGTGCGTCGCTATGCGCAGCACGCAACCGTGATCACATATATCCACCGATCCATAGGGCTTGCCCACGACTATTGGGTACGGCCGTGAGGAAGAGGAGGAGTAGGAGTAGGACGAGAACGAGAACGAGGAATTGAAGGGAACGGGAATGGGAATGGGAATGAGAGCCGGTTCCCGATTCCCGGTTGCTGGTGGTTCCCGTCACAGGGATGGGCTGCAGGAATGAAGAGAACCGCGAAGGTATTTCATCGCTACGTCGAACAGTCCCACCAGCTCTATCGGATGTTTCAAAATCGATTACGCCTGGCACACCATACGTGACCACACGCTGATCAAAATCCAGTGTAAGGTGCCTGCATAGCAGTCCGATGCACTGCAGTTCCCGCATTCGTCCAATTCTCCGCAATTCAAAACTACAACCCTTTCACCATTCCAATCAAAAAAGACATTACCATATCCCAAATCCTTTGACGATCCATCGAATCTATCGCACACACATTCCTCATAGATTTTGATGGGCCGTAACTCCGGATCTGAACAATCAATTGCCAAACGGTTAACAGCGTTTATAGATTGCACTTTTATGGACAAAATGGCGTTTAGTGGATGTCGATACGTGTCACAGTTCCAAAAGTACAACAGTTTTAACGACGCATCCTCTTGAATGATATGGGAACGATGAAAGTACGATCACTCTAAAGTCACGTGATCAAAAGTTCTGACGCGGGTATAAGGATCGTGTTTACTGTCAAGGATGTTATTTTATTAATAATCGATCAACTATTCCGAACTACACTACACCCTGGCGACTGGTTTCTTTAGAGGCTGTAGAACGGTCTAGCGGCGAAGTCACGATTCTTGGGAACAAGTATTCCTCAAAGTACCACTGGGTTTTATTGCCTTTAGTAGGACAGGAGTCGTCTCTCTTCTTCACGGTGGCATTCCCTGACCCTAAGAGATCGTCGTGTAAAACGTAAAACCGAAAGTTTTCTGATCCACAACTTCTCTATGCAGAGTTGATGGGCCTCCTAGATACTCGTCCAGTTTCCATCCGGGAAAAAGTACCGAGATCAAGAGAATGAGGGGTGGATTTTACGATGTTGACGTTGAACAGTGGGTCCCGCTCTCTTATACCCGGTGATATCCATCGCCGTAAATCGAGGCCAGTATCAACGCCCCGTGGATTTTACTGTCCATAGAATTTTCGACAGGTCATTTGTCATCCGAACTCGGTCCAGGCTACTTGTAGTCTATGCACGATTAATGCACGGCATGTTAGTCCCGAAAATTAAGAAGGAGATTATAAAATAAGGAAACGGTAGGTAAAAAGAAAGACTTTTGCTGTTGAGGGGTCGAGCGTTTAATTGTCAGGAGACCCTCTTGTCTTCTCATTATTCGTCGAGATCCCTTTTAGTATTTCATTACATTTTTTTCCAACTTATTCTTCTTTACGAAGATGTGATGGGCTACTTTGGCAAAAGTACTATGGTGTATTAAGGGTTAAATGGGGCCGTGCAAAACGTCTGCGGTAATAATTTGTCAGAGTCCAATTAAGGGGGGAAACAAAGAAAGAAAGAAAGAGAGAATGAGAGAGAGAGTGAGGGAGGTATGGAGAGTCAGGGAAAATGAAGTATCCCGATTGTATGAATCAAATTCGGAAAATTTTGCTTTCTGGAAATTGTTTCGGTAACCAAAACGCATTTCATTCCATAGATTGACGTTTGTATCACTTTGTACCACTACCACTTCGAATGAAAATTACACCCCTCTGGTGTTTCTTTGAACCCCTACGTCGTTTTATACTCATGGTGACAATGTCACACCTACGTCATATTTGCGAATGGGTGACGAGGAAAAATTCCACTAAATTACTTGCCCCGACCCTCCCATACCATTTCCCTCTCACGGGTCCGTTCGTCCGTATCCCAATCCGTCCGTTTCTACGTCCATCAACTGGATGCACTTCAACTTTCATTTCTCGAGATATCTCAATTCCTCGACCTAGCTAGGAACAAGAGCATACTTCCTGCAGAGTATCATTAGAAAATGCTTCTCACCCTCGTGTTGCCTCGCGGCAACAGCTCAGGGCTGTTCGTTTACTAACGCCTCGAAACTCACTGAATTTTAACACATTCTGTTTCACCTTCTCATACTCCAACTTCTTCTTCTCACTGAGAATGTACTTCTGGTTCTCGGCCTTTGTTTTAATCACCGTCAGTGGTCCATGTTTTCTTTTACATCATTCCTTACATACACATACTGCGATATGTAACTTTAACTTGATGAAAACGACTATGAACGAAACGCAAATGTGAAGAGTTTCATTTTAAACGACCTATCAGACAATATTCACCTACACATGTCTCGTCGAATTTACATTCGTTGAACATAAAGCGGAACGAAAAATAAAATAGAAATTGCATTATACAGCTACAGGCGTACGAACACTCGAAAGTTGAAAATGCTGCAGAGAGCAGTGGCTGCAGGAGTAGCAGCAGTATGAAACTATTTTTTATATTCATATTTTCACTTCTTTTTTTTTTTGTATATATTTTATTTTTTTCCTCCCTTGTTTCGCTGCCTCTCTGCAGTGATTACTTAGGTCAAATTCATTCGCATGCAGGTTGTTGCACAGTGCGGTGTGGATATAGGTGGGTAGGTACTTGACACAGAAAAGAGAGAAGAGAGGAAGTTTAAAAAAGGAAAGAAAAAAAAAAAAGGAACAACACGACCCGAGTTTTCCATTTGTTGTCATATTCATTCACTTTGGTTAAAAGGTCGAAAATTTTGAGGCTCCAGCCCGAGGGCAGGACCGGAAAAAATAAAAGAAAATTCTGGGAATGGTTCTTTTTTTTTCTGGGAAGAGGATATAAACTGGACGAGTCTTCTGTCACGTGACAAAATTTTTGCCTCAGATGTAGGCACCCACTTGCTACACCGACCAGGCCACAACGCGCTTTTGAGTAATGAGTGAACTTTGAATAAATTTGCATCTTAATTCGCCCAAGGGATTTATGGCTTAATCGGAACTTTAACGGATCCTACCGAAAATGTTTCTTAACCACGATAATAAAGTATAAATAGGGTATTTAAATTTATGGTGGTTATTAATTTTAACCGTCCTATCCTGAAATCTCCCGCTTTACATGGCTCCAAGTAACCAAAACTTTGGGCAGTAAACTGTGTTTCCAACGTTGAACAACGACGAGGAGACATGTTTGAAATCAATTCTTTTAAAGTCGTGGCCATTCAAATATGACATTCCATTATCTTTTTTTCACAACGCGGTTCCTACCGGGGAGAGGAAGAAAATCGGAACTTAGCATTTCACCCCACGTCGAAGACAAATGACGTTCTTTATTTAAATCCTGTGATGATGATGGTGCTGAGTGGTGCTGCAGAAGAAGTATAACAGCTCTGCAGTGTTACTTCTTTTCGATTCTCTTACGAGAGAGAATTTGAAGGATAAGAATAAGGAGACGGAGGGGTTGGGGTGAGGTGGCGTATTAAATGAGGAGATGATAAAAGATGAAAAATAAATTACTCGTCTTGGTGCCTTGGAAAAAATAACTGATTAGCATCGCTCCCTTAAGACGCGCTTGGTTCCTTGTCCCGTTACAAGATTTCTTGAAGAGGGTCTCCTCTTCACCTAACCTTACCTAACTAATGCTAATATGCCTCTAGGCAATGTCGGGGATTCCCCACCGCCACCAACACCGCCGCCGCCGCACCCTCCGAATTACTTTATCGTGATTGCGTTACACTCCTGTTAATTGTAGAAAGATTAATGATTTTCCGCCCCAGGGAACTACTTAGGGGCGAGGCTCGTGGCTAGGGCGAAGGGGTCAAACACTCGCCCCGCTCCGTTTCTTCGTCTTCTTCTTCTTCCACACCTCTTCCCTTCACTTTACTTCTCTTCTTCACCCCTCATCACACACATTCACTTTCTGCTCCCCCCTTAATAAACACGCGGTCACAAAGGTGTGTACAACTCTTCACACGATCTTGAAAATAAGAAAAAGTAGGAAAAGGTAAAAGTAGGATAAGGGAGTAAAAAAATAATGCGATATTTCCCCTTCATACTGCGGAAGGATGTCTTCGGGTAGTAACGACACACCGTAAAAGGTAATCCTACGCTTTTACTGCACATTACCGATGCGTAAGGAATAAGTGGTGGGTACCGTTTTACGAGAATCTTTTTTACTAATATTTACACCCTAGATCAAGTGCTGGGGTGAGTATTTTTAGCGAGATGGATATTAAAGTTATTACAAGACCCGAGGCTCCGGTTTCCGGGTCTCCCTGGCTCCCTCCTCTACCGCTCATGGTGGTGTGATCATATTTTACCTTACGAAATGGCTTCCCACTTGAGGCCGGTGTTGAGTTGCACTTTTGTTAATTGTAGAAAGATTAATGACACTCGCCTCGCGTATCGGGTGGACGAACGAACGAGCCAAGGAACGAATGAACGAATGGTGGTGCACAGCTATATGCCAGCCAGGGGAGCAAAAGTAAAAGTCTCTTCATGGTGGAGGGAAGCGGGAGGACGGAGAAGCACAGGACGCTGCTTTCCATCTCCTTAATTTTTCAATCGATTCTCTTATTCCGACTCTGCAATTGTCCCAACCACCCTATTCTCTGCGTTTTCCACCCCTGCTGCTTCTGCTTCTGCTGCTGCTGCTGCTTCGCTCTCATCCCTCAACTCCGGGAGGGCTATTTGGCATAATGTCATTAAGTTGTATTAAAAAGTCCCTTTTTCTTGCCCGAACCACGCCCTTTGCTGGCACGGTCATCTTCCCTCAATTTTAAACCGAAAACATAATTCACTTTCCGCCGGTTTAGGGCTTGTTGTTTTTGACTCCGAGTCGTGACACTCTTGAACAATTTTCACCCAAGTTTTGGCATAAAATTTACGCATTTTGGTACCTCGGAACTCTGCCTAGCTGCGGTACAGTACACTGGGTGTTGAATGGTTAGGTTTATTCGTTCTTATCCCGTTCCGAGTTTTCGGAGATAACTTTTTCTTCAGCCCCTAAAAATCTTTCGTTATAGTACAGCTTGTGCTCGGAGCAGTCATAGAAATCCGCAAAAGTATGTATGCGGGGGAAGGAGGGGAAAAGAAAAAGACGAAGATGTAGAGCGACAAGGGTGGATACGATGGCGTAATAATCTGAGCTTCATTCTCGAAATCTCTTGAGCATCAGAGTTACGTATCATAATAAAGAAATAAAGGCTGAAGAAACTGTGCCGTGATGGTATACGGGGGAGTCGAAATGGGCCAAGTTAGGCGGTGCTGGGAAAGAAGAAGGGTAGAGAGCTGAAACTGTTTGAAAAAGGGGGGGAAAAAAGAGAGTTTGAGAATGTTGGATGGAAGAAGGCTTACCGATAAGACTTGCCGGTTGCTCCGCACCGTTTTCCTCGGTAATGGCCACGCTATCAGTCCAGACTTCATCTGTGCCCGGAGGTAAAAGGTAGGACGTTTCCAACTCTTCCTCATACCCCTTCAAAAAGTGTAAAGGGCGTCGTTTTTCTCTTGATAAAATAATGCCCCTAAAAATGTGTCGACTGTCGTATTTTTTCACCCAGTTGAACGCCTCTCGCTTGCTGTTTACACAATACTTCAGGATATAATTTCATCAAAAACTGTTTTAGACGAGATTATTTGCCGTCTCCTATCTAGATCTCCACTTTACATCTCAACAAACGATGTTTGAACTCCTCCGCTTCCTCCTTCTCCTCCCTCTTGCGCCCCCTCGCGCGTTTCCCTAGAGCCGTTTTCATCCCTTTTCAGATGTCTTGAATTATTTGTTCCAGATTCTTGATGGACTCCCATCATTTAGCTCCGGGGCTGATTAATCCTCTGTCTTATACTCATAGAAACGGTTTTCTCTAGCCCGCAGCTAAAGGAAAAGATTAATGAATCCTTCCCGTTTTACAGATGAACAAGAAAAATCAAAAAACAAATCACCGCAGGAAAATATCCTTTCCGATTTAGCGAAAAGCTTAGAGATAATAGAGCGAAATATATATTTATTCTAGAAAATTCTTTCCAACTGGAATAGAAGAGAAGAGAAAACTAACCAGGACGAACGACGTACCCTGCGCAATTTTGTCAAACGATTTTCCCAGCGTGACGTGGGATTGAGCACATCTGATCTCCGCAGTGTTATCAGCGCTGAGATACCCTAAAACAAGTTGCCGCCATTCCTTATCTCAGTATAAAGGTCCATTCTTTCAACGTGAAAGAAAGAAATGTCTCTCTTTCTTCGACGTATCACACCAATTTTGTGCTTTATTGCCACGGTGTGTATTTTGTCGCGAAAATCTTTACTCGAGCTGTATTATATAGCGTGACGCTTGCAGGATTCGTTCGTTTCACGAAAGACAACCTTGGCAGCGTGCTAAACAAATCAATCAAATCATTTGCTTGCTAGTGGCCTCGTTTATCGCGCATTAATAAAACCGAGCCCGATACTCATTGCCACCACTCTTAATTCTGTATTGACATTATTCCGTTCCAATTATTCACGTTTCTCATTCTTCTTCTTCTCCTACTTTGATTCCAGGTCAACGGAACGGACGTCTCGAACTCGAGCCACGAGGACGCGGTTCGGTGTTTCGAGTCCGCCCAAGAACCGATCATCGTCGAAGTTCTCAGGCGTCAACCAGGCCAGCAAATGGTCCAGCCAGTCCAGTCGCCAAAGGATGTCGCGGACCGAAGTATGGATCATGAAAAACCGGAGAAGGGTGATGAGGACGCGATGAAAGAGGCCTCCACAAACCCGGCGAACAGTCCCCTGGTCTCAACTGCAGTGCAAACAGACTGGGCTGGACTCATCGAAGAGGAGTTGATGCTTGACCCATTAAACATCGAGGAACAGCCGTGCAACGATAGTTTCGAAGACTTTTTACCGCAACACATAAACTTCGAGGTATGACGATTCAATTTTGTTCATTTAAGGTATGGACTGTTTATTTGTTTATTTATTTCATATTTTTTCCTTCCGATCGTCTTCAAGTTCCGAATGAATAATGTCGAGGGGTTTGTTTCGGTTGAAGTGTTTTCTTGATAAATCTCCACTTCTCTCTCTTGATGAAATGGCTGACGATTAGTGGCCCAGAGGGAAACCTAATCGCTCCAATTAAGCCGCATCAAGGAAATCACGGAAATAAGGACCGCGTTTCCTCCTCCACTTTGTTAATCCAGCGCGGTTTCACCGGATCAGTAACCGTGCCGTCGGGGATTTATTTCATGTTTCTATTCCGTGTCGTGTAAGCCCGACGGAAGAATGTATCGCGTGATTCTATTTGGCCATTCGAACATTGACGACAATCATCTCGGGTCAGTGTCAGGCTCCGTGCCAACGTTTCAACGTTTCATCGTTTCTCGACTCTCTCTCTTTGCGTCTCTCTCTCGCTCTGAAACGGGTCAATCGTGTACGAAATATTGGGGCTCGGCTCGGGGCTCCTCCCGCTTCGTTTGGCTTTCAAACGATGAACAATCAGTGTCATCACATAGTGATTAATAGCTTATACTATACCGTCACGGTTATATCGTCGGAGCTAAAGTTCAGGGATTTTATTTTACTCCGTGACATGTTTATGCGCATTAGTTGATGAAGTAAAGCGACGTGTGTGCAGTCCGCAATTTATCTTTATCTCTTTTTTCGTTTTTATCATCGTTCCTTCCTTCTTTTTTCTTTTTGCCGTTTACTTTCTGCTTTTTTTTCTCCATCAGGCACAAAGCCTTCGTTTGCATTACGCCACGCCGTTCGGTTCAGTAAAACCCATCCATATCGAAGGAAGGTTGTATTAACGAGAAATTGGAAACCGTCGAAGGGGGTCAACGCTCTCGGATCCATATCGGTTCCACACTCTTTTGTTTTTAGAATTCGAAAAAAATCCAATGTGAGTGAGAGCCTGGCCTCACTTTACCTCCGCTTTGCTGCCTTGTGACGCATTGTTGCTGGAATGCAGAACTCCGTTCATACATATACAGCTACACGGCGTCCCTGAAAACACTGGCCAAACTCGCTGCTACTATGCTCTCTGTTATTACGTACCTCACCTGTCTCGCACTCTCCCTCTCTCTCCCTCGCACCCGCTCATCCATTTAAATCGACAATTGTCATTGCACTTTCCCTTCCATTTAACAAAGAACTGACTCAATCCCGCTAATCATAGCCATCAGTGTTTCACCATCCAGCCTATTTCCTTTACAACGATTTTTGGGGACCTTTAATTTCCTTCCTTTTTATCAAATTTTTTTCTTTTTCCTTGTCAGCCTGTACATGCACTCCATTGTACACGAAGGCACTGACTAATTGCTTTTCAAACAGCTACCCGACTCCACAATAGCCCTTCTCATTCCTGCAGCCACTGAGTAGGTAGTATACATGCGTGTGTTTGTTTGGGCTGCGGGGATATCGAAGAGAGGGATGAGAATGAGGCGGAATTAATCTTGAAGATTATCTCGATCGGTATCGATTTTCGAGACGAACAGTTTTTATCATTGCTATTCTATGGACGACAGTCTGAGTGATATAACTGTTCTGTTTGCATTTCGCAGGAAGTGACGTTGCGGAAAAGCGGAAGCGCGGAGAAACTAGGTCTCACAGTTTGCTACAGCTCTGGCTCTGGAAGTGAAGATGCTGACACTGAGGTATACATCTCGGAAATAGTACCAGAGAGTCTTGCTGCAAGAGACGGACGGCTTCGAGAGGGTGATCAGATACTACGGGTAAGTGAAATCCAGTCTCATTGCCTTGCAATTCTGACTCCACTCTTGCTGCTACTGCTGCTGCTGCTGCTGCTGCTGCTGCTGCTGCTGCTGCTGCACTCCACCTTTACAGTTTACACGATTCAGCAGATCAAGCTGCAAGGGAAACGACCCTAAACACCGACGGTACTACTACCAACACTTTCCGAGTCTAGCTCGTCTCAAATCCCCCCGTTTCGCTTAATCTTGTTACGAGAGATTATAATTACGAACAAAGTGGTTTTCACGGTTCCGATTCGCAACTGAGAACCAGATGACTATGGAATAAGGATTTGGCCGCGTCTACCCATCCTCGCAATATCTCCTCTTTCAATTTACCTAAAGATATCCTGTACGATGAGAAATTGCGACAAAGTTTTCACGTTGTCGTTCAGTTTGGAAAGGATATTGTCAAGCCGTTGATAAAACCGTTGAACCTGTTTTGGATTTCAGGTGAACGGAAAAGACGTGGCGAACAAGGAGCAAACCGAGTGTCTTTTTGCGGAGACTAAAAATGCGGTAACTCTTTTGGTCAGCCGTTGTTTCTTTCAGGTAAGAAATAGTTCGATATTTGATTTCTATATCTGATCTGAAAGTTTGAATTTAGACTATTGAATGAGCCCCCGTTTTCCCGTTGTTGTTTCAGGACGAGGAGTACGACGAGCGTCGCTTATATCAACAGGTAAACAACCCCCTGGATTCTTAAATCATCATTTAAACCCGTTGCAGTCCTATCCCAACATTTGCTCATCCATTTACGATTGTTTAGCGCCAATGTTCTGACTCAACTCTCAATAATACCGTCGAACCCATGAAATCTTTGAAATCCCTACGTCGTTTAACGTCTTTCAATTTTTCGTGTCCAGGACTCCCCCTCCAGTTCTCCGGACAACAATCCGGCCTACCAAAACAGCATGATCGAACAGCTGATCAGGCAACAGCAGGAGTCCGACGACCCCGTCAAAGAGCCTGATTCAAAAACCCAAAACTCTTCGAAAGCAACACCACCTCCGCCTCCAGTACCTTCGCACACATCCGAGGACCGGAAACAGTGGATGCAAGACGCGCTTAAAGAATGTTCGAAGAAAATAGAAGTCCTAAACCTCAGGCCACAACAACCGGGCCCACCAGCACCCCCCATTAGATTAATGGAAGCCTACACAAGCCACGTTTGGAGTGACACGGAGCACATTTACGAAACGATACCAGAGTCTGACAGTGAGCCGATATACTCGTCGCCGTATGAACACCAGCACTGGATACAGACTCATCAGAACATTGGGACTAACAACAAATCTCAGAATACGGTTGATCATACAAAACCGTGGAACTGGTCTTCGAAGAGCAACAGTTCCGGCGAAGAGAAGGAGAGTTCGAGTGCCTACAACACGGGGGAATCGTGCCACAGCAATCCCTTAACACTCGAGCTTCATCAGGGTGAAAAAGACCACCATAAAAGTACTCTGGTACTGTGTCAACCCCAGCAAAAAACACCGCAGCAAACCAGGACCAGTACAGTGACCGGTAATGTCGTGAACAGTAACGCCACGACGGTGACTGGATGCTCGTGTCCATTGGGGTCATCTCAGTACGGAGGTAAGGTGACGAAGACCCAACCATCGTCGAGAAAAAGCAGTCATCAATCTCAGAGAGATCACAGGGACGTCACAAACGCTAGTACGTTACCAGCTGACACGATGTACACAAACGCGGCGAACCTTCAACAGACTATTCTACTTCAGCAGGAACTTTTCAAACAGGCTTTAATGACCAGGAGGGGCGCCACGACCCAGATTCGAGAAGGTGGAACGAGGAAGTCTAAGTCACACGGGAATTTTCAAGCTCCAAATCTCACTCGGTATCAGTTTGTGGGAAGCCAACAGGTATGCACTTCCGCTTGGGTTCCTCCTGAAGATAAATGCGAAGTACAAATGGAGTGGAAGGTCAAAAGGAGACCTGATGGGACGAGATACATCGCAAGGAGACCAGTCAGGAACCGAATACTGAGGAATAGGGCCATCAAAATATCCGAAGAACGGGCTGGGCACACTACAGAGGACGACACAATGTCGGAGATGAAGGTAATGTGTATTCTTTGAATCAATATCATATGAGTGTTCTTGAAATTCATCTGGAACAGATGAAAGATGAACATCGGTGAAAGATTGTCTTCATTTTTCGTCTAGATTACGACGAAAATTGTCACAAAAAAAAAGAAGAAAAAAATGAAAGATCTTCTTGTTGTCATGAAAATTAATGAAACTCCATGACCAGGTTTTTGTGTGTAGTATAAAAAAAAAAAGAAGTAATCCTCAACATCTGGCAACCCTAATCTTCGTTTACAAAAGGAGGATGAAATTAAACACACCTCCCTCGTTTTCATTCGCATTAATATTCTCGTTTGTTTGTTCTTCCCTTTTCTTTTTCACTTTCGGGTTATCACTTTTACTTCCACTTTGTGCGGGCTCCTGATTCCATTAATCATTAGCGTCCATGTATCCTTTATTCTTTTCGGTATTCATGTGCCCAAACGTGTGTGTCTTATACACAGCATTTATCAATTTGAAACCAGGAATAACATATTTCATCATTTTCGGACTCCCGCAGGTTGGAAGATACTGGAGCAAAGAGGAGCGCAAAAGGCAACTTGAACGTGCAAGGGAAAGAAAACAGCGTCACCAAGAGATCCAGTTACAGCAACAACAAACACAACAACAGCAACAACAACAGCAGCAGTCACCACAACAGCTACAACAACAGTTGCCGCAGTTGCAGACAAACGATTTGACAATCGGTGATTACAACGATGAAAAGCTGGTCAAAAAACCGTTAAACATCGTAGAACTTAGCCAGAAAAAAATGACCCGGAAGAAAACCACGATAGACGACTTTACCACTGTACAAGAAATGCTTGTTCATGGTAACAGGGTTGGTAGTGGTTCTGGGCCTGGTACGGGCGGTAAACACATGGGGCTTTTATCCGTTACTACTGTTTAGGTATTATATGATAATAATTAAGTGTGACGTCAGAGTGAATTAGGAAACTAAGACGAATTGCGGTTCGTTCGATTTTTCAATATTTTGGAATTCAATTAAATCAAATGCCACGTCGCCCTCCCATTTTTCAAGCTATTCCGTCGGTTCGTATGAAATTTAAACCTCCAACCCTTCTCGATTTTCAGTTTCAAAAAGTGAAATTCAAAATTGCCGATGAAAATAAAAAGTCATCGGATTCTAACGAAAATTGATTCCTAGACGTTTTCTGTCCCACTGATTACGATTTTGAAATGAAAATTGCAAAATTCAAGATGGCGGATGAAAATTTAAGAACTTGCTTAGATTTTGATGAAAATCGATTTCCAACGGTTTTTCGGTTTGCTTAATAAGAATCGAATCTGAAAATTTCAAGATTCGTAAAACTGAAAAGTTTTCGTCAAAATTTCGATTTATCGTCAATTTTCATTCGCTATTTTTAATTTCTAGCTAAAATTCGTAATCAACGACCCGAAAACGTTTTCCTTTTTATTTATTTATTAATTTTTTTAAATTGAATAATTCAATTCGTTTTAGTTTCGTCGTAGAGACGTAGACGGAAACGAATAATAGGAGAAACGATAATAAATCATGGCGTCATATTAATGAATGTTAAGGTAGCAGCTTTACCTCGAGTGTGCGTCTCGGCTACTGTAATTTTAATTATAAATATTATTATTATAGGCGCTAAGTCGCCCCAGCCAGTGGTCACTTTCGTACCTAAAGGTTACGGTGGCTGTGCCTTTTTCTATACGATCACAATTAAACAATAAGTCATAATAATTAAACACTAAAATTTAATTTTAATTTCATCAAACTGTACGTTATTATATAAATAAATATTAAATATACGTAGAAATGTTGTTATTCTATTCGTATGATAATAATATTTACTGCAATTTTATAATCGAGCCAACAAAAAAAAAAACCAAAAACACACAAAATCATTTGAGGAGCCAGAAAATTTCCTTTCAGTTAATGAAGTCTTGAAAAAAAAATAACATAATATAAAATAAGACAGAAAATAAAAAATATTTATATTCTTTGGTCATTTAGGCGTTGAAAAAAATGGAGAAAGACGATTTTTCTGTTTCCTGGATCATCGAAATACTTAAAAACTAGCGTATTTTCTATTTTTGAGAAACTCGATATTTTGGACTCGAGGAAAGGGAATTTTCTATATTTCATGGCCAGCTCTGGTGTTTCAAACCGTATCCATCTAAAAATTAGTTACGTCCTTAAATTTTGAACGTCGTCATAGTCAAAAAAAATCAAAAAATAGACAAAATAGATGAACAAAAAATAAGAAGAAAGTAATCAAAAATCCTTGAAATATATAATTACGTGTGTAACTTTTATCGATGTACACGTCAGACCGTGGTTTTGATGAACAATAAAAATAAAAAATAAGAATGCAAAAATTACACAAATACATAGTCAAACGAGAACCAGAAAAATAATAATAGAAAAAAAAAAAAAAATTTACAGTGTTCTGTCTTTATATCGTATTTTTTGTTCCAAATCTCCAGACAATATAATAACGATTTAAATTACAGTTTGAATATCCGAGGAGACCAATAATAAATTCCGTTATTAACAAAAAAAAAATACAAATATAATGAAACTATATGTATACAGTATAACTAATGAAAATGCGGTTCTTTCCCTCGTGATGGTAATAATTTGTTATTCGTTTGTTCCTGATTAGAGAGAGAATAAGAGTTTGTATTAGGTATAAATAAAAAAATAAAACATAATAAAAATTAAACTGATATCGCAGGAGCGAAAGAACTACCGTATACTCTACCTATAATAAAGTATAATCTCTGAAGTTTTGGTAGAAGATTTTGTAAAATTTGTAAACTAAATATAAAAATGAAAATGAAAGAAAAAAAAAAACAAAAAAAAAACAGCAGAAATACAAAAAATAAGAAAAATTGTTTGAAAAAAGAAGAAAAATTAAGACGAAAAGAATAATAATAATAATATTAATAATAATAATAATAATAGTAATAATAATAATAATATTAATAATAATAATAATACTAATAATAATAACAACAAAAATAATGGAATATGCGATTAATTTTAGACGAAAACTGATCGACTTTAGACTATTATTATTATTATTGAAGAAAGAAAAAGAAAAAAAATCATGAACCATTGTCGTAATATTATTTATCTTTAATGTGCTTACTGAAGTAATGTAATATCGATTTGAAAATGAAAGAGAAAAAGAAAAAAAAAAAAAAAAAAAGGTAAAATAATTCTTAGTAGAATTATAATAGCTTACAGGATGAACCGCGGATACCTAAGTTGTAAATATTAGTGATATGATATAATGAATGATTAGTAGGCTGTTTTCACAATGAGTAAGTAAATGAATGAAGAAAAAGAGAAGGGAAGAAAAACAATTTGAATAAAAAACAATAATAATAATAACAATAATAATAATAATAATAATAATAATAATAATAATAATAACACGCCATACATATTATATAGAAATTTTGTAGATATGTATATTATATAAATCGTAAACGCTATACATACATATATATATTATATATATGTATATATATAATATTGTAATAAATATATATAATTGTAACAATAATATAGCTTACCACCATGAACCATCATTGCTTTGCGAAATAAAAGAAAAGAAAAGAAAAGAAAAGACAAAAAATAAAATAGAAATGAAAAGAAAATTAGACGAAAAAAAAAAAAAAACGATAAAATTGTACTTTTGCGAATTAAATTTTGGCTCGACGAATAAATAATAATGGTAATGATAATAATAACAATAATAATAATAATAAAAGGCACGTCAAACCTTCTCAATATTAATATTATCCATAAATTCAGATACTTTATTAAAGTAGATTATATCTGCATATTTTATTATATTATAATATCAATTATCTCTATATAGTATATGTATACTGTAGGTATATGACGCAATTTAATAAGAGTTTGTATTAATGTATGAGACTACAGAGAATAATAGCTGGGTAATTATTGAGACAAAAAATGAAATGAAAAAGAAAAAAAAAGAGAGAAAGATACTTAGTAATGAAATAAAGAGAAATGAGTAATTGATTGATTGATTTTTCAGCTTAACAATTTAATAGAATTATTATTACAAATATTGAAAACGTGAGACGTGCTGAATTCATATGAAAGCGGAACGGTGCAAATAAAAAAGACGAGATTGTTGTTAAAAAAAAAAAATGCTGTATGTGAAAAATATTGATGTAGAAATAAAGTGTCTATATATAATATAGAGTATCGACTGAATTATCCATTTTCACTAGATAATTTTATTGATTCTGTTAAAACGCTAAAGTCTGCACAAAAAAAAAATACACCTGAGTTTGAACTCGTTTTTAAATATCGAACTATTATCTAGATATTCTAATGAATGGTGAAAAAAAACGAGAGAGTACATACATAGAAGAAAAGGGAAACAAGACACGAGTGTTTTATACAACAACAACAACAAAGAAAAAAAGGAGCTATAATCTTTATTCAGAAGTTTATTGTAAGTTTTTTTTTTCGTTTCTTTTATTTATTACTTTCGTTACAAATAAAGTTCAAAACCCAAGAAGAATTCCATGTGATCGTATTTATTTATTTATTTATTTCCATTCTTCTCGTTTAAGAATTTCTTAATCCGCCTGTGATTATAATCAATATCATATGATAACGTTATATAAAGAAAAAGGAAGAAAAAAAAACACAGAATCCTATTAAGAACAATAATAATAATTAATATTATCAAAGAAATAAATAGTGAAGGGTTTGCTGCAGATTTTTTTTTTTTTGTTTCTGGGCTAAACGTGGCTTCTTTTTGTTTTATACCTAAATATATATATATAGTATATCATTTATATCTAAAGGCAAATTTTTTTATTCTTCTTCTTATTATCTAATCATCTATTTTTTTCTTTTCTCTTATTTTTTTATTCTTATTTATTTTATCTTATTTTTTTATTATTTTTCCAAATTTCATTATTCAAAGGTGATCTTACCAAATGATCCGAGAGAGAGAAAGAGAAAGAGACAGACAGACAGAGAGAGAGTGAGAGAGGAAGAATAATAATACGTGAACTTTTCTAATGAAACGTACGCGCGACATACGTATTTGATATCTAATCAAAAAATTATACCCAAATATGTTATTTTAGATAATTAAAAAAAAAAAAATCATCATCATTTTATCATTTTATGATTTAATTTTCTCATCTCTATTTTTTTTTGTTTTTTTGGAACATCGAAATGCTGATGTATTTCTATCAGCCTTAATAAATATCGCCAAAGATCACGTAAACTCTCTCGTTATCTGCCTCTTCCATTATTATTATTATTATTATTATTTATATTATTATTATTATCATTATCATTATTATTATTGTTATTATTATTATTATTATTATTGTTAATATTATTATTATTTATATTCATATCTTCGATTCGAGAAAAAAAAACCGTCTCGTTCTTGTTCTCGTCTGGTTCAGTTTCCTTCCGAATGAAATTAACTGTTGTTCGATTCAGCAGCGCTGCCACCGTCACTAGTCGTCGATGCAGACGGTAGTCGAGACTGCTTCAAACTGTCCAGATATTCTTGTTGCGATGTAGCCAATACTTGAGAAAGTATATCGCTGTCTTCCCAGTCTGTTAAACCTGTTTCA
Source organism: Macrophya alboannulata (assembly GCA_949628255.1). Taxonomy (NCBI): domain Eukaryota; kingdom Metazoa; phylum Arthropoda; class Insecta; order Hymenoptera; family Tenthredinidae; genus Macrophya; species Macrophya alboannulata. The sequence goes on along the minus strand of OX451211.1, from coordinate 1,963,019 downwards.
AAACATCAATCACACATGAGAAAAAAAAAAAAACATGAACATTTGGTAAATTTCTCTTCTTTGTTTGAGAGAAAGAAAAAAAAATAGTAAAGAAACTCATTAAATTTCAATTATCTTACCAAAAACCTCTGGCGGTAGTCGATTGAACAACGATATATCCGGAGAGGCGTGAGTTTCCTTACTGCTACCTGGTACAGGCTCTTGCGGTGTTGGTGGTGCGCTGAATTCTGATGATAAATGAGTACCGCCTTGTCCCTGGGAGGATTGATGCTGTGGAGATCGCTTGTTGCTATACCTTATCGAGTCGGTGACCTGAAATGAAGAAATACGTTAAGCTTTTTACCGAATGTTATCTAAACAACAAAAAACAAAAAACTATTTTTGGGGAATTTCACCTTTGGGGAATTGCGGACAGATTCTTGACTGGCTTGGGTAGTTGTAGGTGATGATGTCAGGCCTCGTGTTTGTCCACGACCTCCATGAGGGTGGAAATGACTGTGACTATGTTGGGCGCTGGTCACTGTACTGGTACTGCTGCTGCTAGCTGACCGCTTAAACAAAAAGTCAAGCTACTAAGCGGAGATAATTAACAACACGAATTATGATTAACGAAAATTTTTTTTAGTTATGAATTTGGGATTTTAGAATGAAGCTAGATAAATCAACGGAAAGGAACCGTTCTTTCTTAAAATATTTCATTTCATTTCATTTTATGGAATAATGAGAATATTTAAGGTCGGATTCGATGTTGAAAAGAAGTAGATTACCGTTAATTAACATGATGCAATGACGGTCATCATCTGACGGCATCATACTTACAGCTTTACGCATTTCATTGTCACGTAACCACTGCAAGTAACTTTCTCTCGCGACTTGTTCTTCGATTGCTTCATTCGTCGCCTCCCAATCAGTCGCCTTTATCTTGTCTTCAAGCATGGTCTACAACAAAGAGTAGAACGGGGTTTGGTTTAGTCCATTTCTTTCGAAGCTTTAGTTAATTTAAAAAAATATTAAGCCCAATTTCTACCGGCCTTAAAAAAATACGAATTCTTAAATCCAAATTCGATTAAATCAATGAAACTAGATCAAAAATAGAAAAAAAAACAAAATTCCGGACCTGTTCGATGTGCAATTCTTCGCTTTGTCTAACGGCGTCAGAGACCAGAGCTCTATCAGCGGCGCCAGGATTGTACGAAGGAAGGCCAAGACCCACGCCGATAGTAGCTTTGTATGGATCTACAATGCTGTTGTAGTGGCTGGCTCGTTGATAAGACAACCGAATCGGTTCGTTATCGCTCTTGTGTACTCCGTGAAAGATGTTAATTGGTTCTGTAATGTTTTTTTTTTTTCAATTAAGAGAAAAAGGAATATTCTAAATTATCGATTTTGTTGTTCTACCTAAAATGCTGATTCAAAGTCAAGAATTTCAATTTAAAAAATCAGAAGACTTGATTCGAATAAAGTAGACGATAAAACGAACTAAAACGGAAGAAAATCGATTGATTTCGAACTATTTCGTTGATCTAAATCAAAGTACGTACCAGTTCCGTAACAGAATAGTTCAACACTGCGATTATACATCTCGGACATGGCCTGCATTTCTATGTGATTACCATGGACGTATTCTTGTCGTTTTCTGTCCACATACGTTGAGAAATCTTCGGCTACAAAGTGCGAAAAGAATTCCTGATTCGCAGCCTGAATAAAAGTAAAAAACAGTGTTTGAATATCAGGCTTTAAAATTAACTGCAGAGAAAATTTTTGTATTGATAATTTGGCTCAATTGTTACAATTTTGAATCATCTTGTTACATATTTTTTTCACGTTATAAAATATTTCGGAATATATCGATCCTGGGGACTCACTATGTAATCCATACAATGCTTCCGCACGACGCTATGCATTTCTTGATCACCGTAAACCTGGTCTGCAACAGCCCTGAAAAGACAGGCCCCATCCTCACCCATTTTTTTAACGACGAATCCCATCTTTCGCATTCGTTTTTCAAACCATCGATCACGCTGTTAATTGAAATGATTTATGAGTTATTTAAAGTATTGAAAATAGTCTGAAAAATAAGATTATTTCATTAAAAGGAATGGCGAACCTCTTGCCACTCCGCAACTGTAAGATTGTTACCAGTACGGCCTGTGTACTCATCCCCGCTGTTATATCCGTTGGCTAATTCAGGCTCAAGATTAGGAGTACCAGCTACGATAGCCATTCGATTATTTCCAATCACCGTAGCCTCAGTGCCTGAAAGAGTATCAAAAATATTGATTCTCTTTGTCTATCGGAAATTTATTAGCATAATTTCGATTATTGCCATTTCATTAATCATCTAAAATGATAAATTATTGATAATCTCACCCTGCAAACCACTGCAAGATGCTGTAGGTGGAGTAGCCTGTCTCTCCCGTTCTCTTTCTCTCTCACGACCTCTGTCTCTCTCTCTTTCTCGTTTAGAACGAGACGTTCTACCAATACAACTGCTGGAATTGAAATATCCGAACGTGTACATTTTGTGTATCAAAAGAGAGGAAAGGAGGAGGAGTGAGAAAAATGGTACAAAGTCAGTGTAATTTACACATTCCTTACATAAGAGTAAATTTCTTACGAATTTAATGTGTTATATAGAAAATAAATTTCCTGAGACAATTCGTTTTGCAAAGAAAGATAAAATCCCAAGTAAAATTCCTTAGATAAGAAAAAAAAAAAAAAAAACAAAAGTTGGGAATCCCCTATAAGGAAATTTTCTCTGAAATTACCTATGACACAGCTGTTAAAAGCAACAAATTGTTTCAATTTTTTTTATTTTTTCAATAGTAAAAAATGTGTTATATCTATACCTATGAGGACTGGCACGTTGTCGATGTCGTTTTCCATGGCTTGAGCCGCTGGCCTCTTCAAAGTGTTTCTCTTCGCGACGATCGACGCTAGTCTGTAAAACATAAATTTATTAAAACAATGACAAATATGACATGGAATATAATAAATTAAATTAAATAATCGTTTATTCTTCTAACTTTTACTAGATTAACGAAAATAATTTTACAAAAAATAACAATAAAAGTATAGTATATATGTATAAACAAATAACAAAAATCTAAAGTCGGTAAGATAGGTTTCTTCCCCTTCCGTCCGTTCGCGACCCTTAATCAAGTGAAAAATACTGCACGTGTGTGTAAGTTGACCATCTATCAATTCGTCTGTGCATTTGGGTTGAAAATATCTCTGCATAACGTTTATGTGATGTATGTATGTATGCATATTGTACAGATGAACGAATAGTTAAAAAGATAAGTATAAATGAATAGATACTAGATAATAGATACAAATGTATAAACGTAAACTATAAGATGATTATTTTCTGAAGATAAAGTAATACTAAAATATCTAAATATATACATAGTAAATATAGAATGACCAGATTGAACAAAAGATATTATCGCGATATATTAGTTATGGAAAAATCGGTCATAACCAACGTTGTTATTATTATTGTTCTAATTATTACTATTAACGAGTAATGAGATACAGAAAACCGGAACAAAGAATGTTGCTTCTACTATGCTATTGGCATTATTATTATACCTATATTGTCTAATTAATTCTAATCTATTATCTCCGGAAACGCGAGGGAGAGAGAGAGAAAGAGAAATATAGTGATAAATGATGCTTGGAATGTGCTAGACGTGTTGATACCAACAGTTTAAGTCCTTCAAGTTCTTTGTGTTTTATACCTGATAAGAGCTATTCGGAATAGCAATCGGGCCTGTGCCGTGTTCGACTTGGACACCGTGGACATCAACCTCGGTCCCACTACCTGGCTCCCGTCTGTCTTTAGTACCGTTTGGTTTCTTTTTGGCTAAAATAGTCATGACGACTTACGATGATATATTATCAACGAAATATCGAAATGCGTTTACTTAAAACCACTTCACTAAGATTCGATTCACTTTTCACTTTTCACTACACTTCACTCGAATAAGCGATATTGTAAATATATACCTATCGCGTTCGTGCATATGTAAAATGTTATAGTCTGTGACGAAGTGTCCGAGTAGTCGGTTTAGTCAGTAAATAAGTAATTCGGTCGGCCCTAGTCTGTACTATTCCGCACCTTGAGCACCACCACCTTATCGCAGTTGAAAATAATCCTCTGAAACACTAGTTTAAGAGTTTACACAGTTAACATAGTCGATTTGAGACCGCGAAGGTCACACCGACTGTTCAGTCGCATTAAATCACTGCTTTAACAGGTTACGGGCACATCGCTGTGTCACCCATTAATTATTTTTATTATGTATAATAATAAGATACGTAGCACTACGTCGACGACTCGTGTGTGTATTTTTAATATTCAACAAAATTCCGACACTCTATCCTTCGCTGTTGTGCAAAATTGGAGACTAATGGATCCGTGTATATCGATGTTGTTATCAACAGCTCTCAGTCGCTATCCCGACATCATATATTTCCCCATAATATCAGAGACCACTATTGTTTTAAACGCTTTGTCGAGCCGCCATATTTTCACTATATCATCATCAGTGATCGCAACGGGGGCACGAAAGTAATATAGACCAGCGCGTCTATTCGGTAATAATATTTCAGGAAAGCGACTAGCGCGACAATATGGCGGTACTGACGAAACAACTCGTCGTCCAACTACGTAGACTTTCACCGTCGGTAAGGGTGGAATGGACATCGTTGATACCTCACAGAATCTGTTGCTATTGATATAGAGAAGCACGTAACAGCGAGTGTCTGCAAAAGACACGCTGATGATATTCAAGAATGAGTATCAAAGAGTGAGGAGACAATAGAGATGTGGTATTTCAGTCCGTGAATAGATATAGCTGTACAGAATTTCTTTGATATAAAATTTACGTCAATTAATCGGAATCGTTGCGTAAAATCGTACGATATCGTTTATTGTTTATATTGCAAATGTTTCCCGCACAGAAGGGAAAGTGACGGCGGATGATGCAAATGAGTGGAGTGATGAATAAAGAAGAGAGAGAAAATAGACTTAAATGGATGAATGGCAGAGGCTTACGTATTTAGAATGAGAACAAGGGACATTATTGAAAGTATAATTGTCTGGACGGAATTGAATGTACCATAGAACCTTGCGTAATACACATTTCTTTATCTGCGGTTCTGAATAACGCTACCCCCTAACCCAAACCCAAGCCCCAGCTGTGGCTATGGCTTTCATGAAAAGCTGCAAAACCCTCCTCGCGACTCACCAACGCCAACGCGAACGGCTCCCTCTGGATTTTCGAGCTTTTGCTCTTGCTGCTTGCGGAGAAACGACGAGGGATATTTTACCACCCCTACAATATCCCCACTGTTACTCTCCCTGATCCCTACTACGATACCTCATCATGCCTCCACCACTGTCTGGGCTCTGGAAGTGGGGATTCGAAGGCGAGGCGCCGCGGTAGAAGGGAGCCGTTTTTTCCACCCACGTAATCAATAGCAGGCCTACAGCTTCTACTGAATGGACTTTGCCATCCCTGTACCCTCGACGCCTACCCAACCCCCTGTATTGATTACTACGACGTAGGGGGGCTCTATCGACCCACCCAGCTGTATTACACTTCATTCATAAATTTTCGGTTTTCATTCGCAATCGGCGAATATGCCTTGCGATTTAGTACTCATTATTTATACTTTTTATACTAGTGTAGTACTTTGTCCAAATGGTCAATGATCATCGGTATAATGACCTTTCGTTATAAGTTTCACAGTACGAAATTTCGGCTATCGATTTCTGCTCATATAACTCTACAGCAAAAGTTCATTCATCGACTGGATCTGTGTTAACATGTTGCTTAAAATTCGAGACGAGCTGATTATATTTTCGAGGAATATCGGTGTATACTCGGTTCCGTGGAATTATATCGCGACCAGACATCGTGATTGGATTAACTGAAAGTCCGCGCGAAGGACTTTATCGTTTGTCGTTGGTAATTGTTGGTCCAATCCATCCCTAATATCTCTGTCTCTAATCGTTCGATTACGAGTACCATAAGGGTACTGACACTAAGAGATCGACAGATGAGAGACGAGAGTATCTTTTAATCATCCCAAATCCTGGCTATACGGATGGGGGATCAATATAATACGAGATTAATATGTGATGACGTCGTCCAAATATGGTATGCTTCTACTTGTGACGTAAGAGGCTGGCTGTGACATGCGAACAGAGAATCTTGAGACAAAGTGAAATACAAATTCCAGGGAAACCCACTCCAATCCAGTGTTGTCTCTCATGATTAGACTCGAGGTCTGCCTCGGTCGCACGTTACGTGAAAACAACAGCTTGAACGACACAAAACATAGACAGCAGACAGAACTCCGGTCGGAATCTAATATTAACGTGGCATTCAGGATCGCCGCGGGCGATAGTGACTAGTGAATTAAAAATATCCTTTCAAAGCATAGTTTGCGATCAGCTTTATGTCGAAAAAAATGCCACAATTGTACCCAACTATACGTATAAGTGAAATCGATTTTCGTTTCCGTGAACTTTTTTATTTGTCACAATCCTCTGCATTGTGACAAAATGCATCGACTTTCACAATGCCGGATGGAGAACACCGTTTCCAGGATACAAAAAGGAAAAAAGTACTGCACGCTGTTAGTTTCGTGATTGTCGAGGTGTACGCGTAGCTACCTGCTCGGAATACGTGGATCAATCAAGAACACAATTGCTCTTCAGAAATGATTCACACCTAACAGAGAACACGTCTATTCAACAACTCGTTCAAACTTTTGAATCGATTTCAATATTCAATTGGCATTATTGTGTAGCTTAAGTACGTTATACCAATGTATGCATATAGGTATGTAATAAATCCATTTCAGATTCTGTATTCTATTCTATCAGTTGATCCCTTTCACCTGTGCTTCGGCTCTTTGAGGAACAACAACTGTCAGTGTTTCCTATTTGTCTACAGCTGCTGCAGTAAGAGCTTGAATTGCAATCTGAGCCTGGCTGAATTTGTCCGAATGAAAGAGCTTGAGTAATGGGAGACAATTAAACCAGACGAATGCCCACGGTATTGAATCGTGAACCATTCCTTATCGGTAGATTCGCAGCAGTGAATTGTCCCATAACGTTGGATCTTATAGCGAGTCGATGTATATAAAATAAAATTTTATCAAAAGAAGAAACGAAAGAAACTTTCCAAAGTGACCTAATCGCAAATATATCAAGACCAACTTTGAGGACTAACTTTTTTTTTACCCAGTATCCTTTATACAAATTCCTTCTGGCAACCCCCCCTTCCCACTGCCCAAAAGCAAATAAGAAAAAGAAAGAAGGATCTTGACAATTTAAAAGGGCTCTGCTATAGAGTAGCTCCAAGTTTCACTGTCTGCACCCACGCAACTTATTCTTTTATCCGTCTATATAATGTGTATGCGGATGAACGAGTATTTTAAAACCATTCATATAATGGTAAAACGTCGAGCAGTGGCAGCGTGACGTTGGTTCATCGACGTTATAAATGTACTCAAGGGGTCGTAGGACTCCAGAGCCGAAAGAATTTGTGGATTTTTCGTCTCGACGCGCGCTTCAAGTCGATCAAATTTATTCATTACAAAAAAAACTGTTCCCAAGAATCTCCCTGTGTCACACTACACGTCAAACTGGCTGCACAGTTTTGACTATTTCGTCGAATTGTGTGCCGATGGATGTTTCGAGTGGGTTGCAAAAGGAGGTGTTCAGCACTCCTCGCAATTCGAATCCCCTATACCTACGCAGACTGGGGCACCGGATGCAAATGTCCTCGATCAGGTTAATCACTGCGGGGTAGAGGACTTGTGCAAACTCTGGGCCAGCATGTTTAATTCAGAAGGGTCAAACTGACGGATCAATTCAATCAGTACGGTGGCACGGTTTGACGTAGATAATTGATTGGTCGGTACACGACAAGCCCGTGTATCAACCCCGTCTTTAAATTTTTTTCTCTCGAAGATTGTGGTTCATAAATTTCGTACAAACGTATATATCCAGAATTTACCGGCTAGAGAATTCCTTGCGGTGATATTTCCACCCGCCCCCTCGAGCCACATGCACTCCCGCAGAAAAGGTCAAAGTGAAAAATAACCCCGACATATACCGAACAAAGATCTAGAATTCAGGAACAGAAAATTTTCTAAATAAGGTACATACATAAAAGTTACGGTAACGCTGCCTCGCCCCGGCTAAAATTCATCATAAGAACGAGTGCGGATTCCGTCAACATTCCAGCTTACTCATCCGAGTGGAATAATTTATTCCTTTCATTGTGCCTATACATCGACTCTAAGCGGCTGTAGTTTAGTGAAAATTGTTTGAGATACTAATTTTGTTGAGGCACTTTGTTTAATTGAACCTGTTCTCGGTCGTTACCGGAAAATTTCGGTCGTTCGACATTTTTTTTTAAATTCCCGTTGTTAGAGGCCGTGGTCGAGTTCGCGGCTATTCATTATGTACCCTTTCGAGTGGTTTAAAAGTGGGCATTCACTCAAAATTTAAACGAGATCCCGCGGAGTTAACGGCTCTGCACATTTATGAATGGGTGTAGAACCGTGCGGAACGTTAGTACCTCTATTTCCTTTACATATACATATATACCTACGTACAATACGAGTCCGTACAGAATTGATGCATCTATATAGGTGTAGAGCTGCAGAAGGCGCCAGGGAATCCGGGTGACCATAAATCGGATTTTTCCACTGCTGCAGCAGCGCAAGGGCGCAGGCTGTGCTACGCGTCCATTTCTATTTCTCGCCAATCACTCCCTTGATGCAAGTTCCATGCTAGTTCAAGACGCGCAAAAGGCTATAATATACAGTTCCGTTCGCTACATTCATGCAACAGCGACCAACAGTTTGCCGCCTTTCGATTGGCCGACTGCCTCGCCCTCCGATGTCTATTTTCTACCCCTTGCCAACAGTTCCGGTATATATAGCCATTAGGTACACAACTTCCGAGGAGGAACTGGAGCTGGAGTCAAGTGACTCTCGGAGAAACGGGACTGCGTGTCCTGGCACTGAAATTCATAACCCGTAAGATCGAGTCGTTGGTGAAAATTTATGCTAGAATTTTTCGAGAGTCAGAGGATGATGAAGAAGAATGAGAATGAGGAGAGAAGAGGACATTTCTTTTCCATGGAACTGTGGGAGATTGAAAATTCTAATATGGGATTCCCCCGCGCAGTTTTTGAGACGCGTGATGATTGATGGGTTTTCTTTAATTCAGTTTCACCTTGTTCGACACAGATTAAAGAAAATATGATTCGAAGACGTCGACGAATAGCAGCAGCTTGTCAAACAAATAAATAGATAAGATAAATGAAATATATTTCCCAAAGAAAAAACTCAAGGCGCAAAGCCTTTGCCCAGGCCGAAGAGGCTTCTTCGTTCTTCTTCCTACTACGATACTCTGCCACTTCCATGAGCCTTCCGCCCCCGCACCAGCACCCGCACCTTCGAACCCCCTTAACAATCCCCTACTGGCATCGTTTCCACCTCCACTTCCATCGCCATTCACCCCCACCGAGAATTCGGGGAAGGGATGAAAGCCACAGCCTGTACGTAGACAGAGACTGTCATAGAAGGGAGTGGAGAATTTCCCGGCGCGTTAGGAGCGGGCTAGGGGTGGTCGGAGAGGAGTCGAATGGAATGGAACGGAGTGGAGTGGAGGCGGTTTGCCTTAGGGGTGCAAAAGAGAGGTGAGACTGGAGAAAATGATAGCTATATGTGACTCGGGGTAGCAAAATTCCAAAACCCCTACGTAAAGAGCAGAGACGCGCAAGCCGGCGTCGTCACATCAGTAGACCCACGGTTTCCGGACTCTACGGACAAACCAGGTGAGTAGTAGATAACTTAAAAGCTAATAATTCATCCCCGAGAGATATAAATCAAGCGAGAATCCGATTTTCACGGTGTCTTAAAAAATCGACGCGAGTTCACAGGCTCATTTTTCTTCCGGTATTTCGTTTCAGTTCATCATCGTCGTCATCACAATCTCCTGATCTCTTCTTCTCGTCTGTTTTTTTTTTTTTTTTTTTTTTCTCCGTGCAAATAAAACTCTTCTCTTTTGATTCGACGTGTTTTTCGATAAAATTATTTTCCCCTTCTATTTCCTTTTCCTAATTGAAATTTTAGTCGTTTCATTCACCGACCACTATCATGAATGCGGAATTGATATACATATTACGATAATACATATCAGATGTGAAGTAGCACGTGAATGAATACCGTTCTTTAGGTAAGATTATACCTCGATCATTATAACCAAACCCCGATTCTATACGCACGTATTACATATCTCATACAAAAGCGCGAAACTACGCAGAGTTATGAATGAACGAAAGCTAGCTGAGGGAGATTCATTGATTGACAATAGAACCAAAGGGAACGTAAGCCACTTGTTGCAACCCAAGATGTGCCATTGCAGAAGCCTGCTTAATAGTGAATATTATCATAGTGTGAAGATGAAAATTCTTTGCTAATATAATTTATGCATATCACCATATATATACACATTTTTGCTCATGGTATATATACCTGTACGTACAATAAACATACTTCAACGATTCCGTACATCCTATATGTACATCTGTGACAACGATAAGCTTGAACATTACCGCGGTGCCAGGCGGCGTTGATAACGGAACCGAAATATTTATTTATTACTTGATAAAATTAAACGGTATATATACCGACCGCGGTTGATAGCCAGACAATATTTTTCTCCAACGTAAAATCGATTCGGGTATGGGCAGGGGGGTGGGTCAGGGGGGCCGGGCGGGGGGGGGGAGGAATAACAGGGGGGTTCGAAAAATATTTCCCAGAAAATTCACCTCGCTTCAATCAATGGCTAACGAGCTTTTTTCCAGATTGATTGAAGTCTCTGAATCACTTGACGTATACCTGCCTAAATATCTGATGAAAATGAAAATTCAGCAATATTTTTTTTTTTGTTCTTATCGTTTATTTAATAATCAAGAAAAAATTTTTGATTCAACGTTTTTTTTTTTTCTTTTGCTCTGATTAAAAAATTTCTCTTTGACAGCTGATGATTTATGGGTTATTATTTTTATTCAATCTGAAGGGATACTGTCATTGATTGACCAATGGCCATTGCTTAAGTTTATTACATTACATTACTGTCGGATTTATCGGTCAGGTTAATTCCCCAATACTCTAATCCAGCGATGCTCTAATTCCCGTCTACATTATCATCAACACTTTCCATTGGACGTAACAATATCTAAAGCTTTTCGAAATGAATATATATTGCACAGTTAACGCTTGATGCAATCACGTATCTATACGTACTTTGTATAATCCTGTTACAACCGGCAAGCTGTGCCAATAGCAATAAATTACGTCAGTTTAGCAACGCCAGTGTACAGTCTTAAATCACTTTATCGCGTTGACGGTTCCCTCGGGAATGCACTGCGACAAGAGACGGAAAATAAAATGTAACTCGCCTGTGCGAATCTCTTTTTACTCTTTATATTGGATTTATCAATCAGCCGGTCTAACGAATCAAGAAATTCCAATTCGATTTATTAGATAATTTAATGAAAAACTTGATACTCAGACAGTTTGGAATTATACCTACCTTTGATCGAAGAGTTGAGAAGCATTGAAATGTAAATCGGAAACAAAAAAGAAAAAGTTTTATTTGAATACAGAAAAAGAGCAACAAGGTATTTCACAAGAGATTTTCAACCCAAGTTTACAAATCGTTGTATCTGACGATTCGCAATCTCATCCTACCGGGATGAAGTTGGGATAAGTTAAGTTGGGCTCAAACGACGTCTAGCTAAGATCCCTTTTAAGTAATCCGGTATTATCACAAGCCCAGGCTATGTAGTCGCGGACGTGAGGTTACCACTTGTAGCTTCGACTGAAGACCACACTTTCAACAGACAGTGCAGTTCACGATCGTTTAGAATGTTATTTCCCTGGTTAGCGCAATGTTTAACCGTCTGAAAAATGGTGACAGCGGTGGGATCACCGCTTTTCAGATTCAAAAGGCTTTGAAACTCGCAGTCAAATTTCCTCCGACAATAACAATGAACATTATTCGGGGCCCATTGTTCTACTCTTTCAAAATATTCCCAATCCCTGAAGAGAAATGATGAAAAACAACAAGAAAATAGAGAAGAGATAAAAAACAGAAGTATCTTGAGAACAGATTAGGGTGTAAGACTTGACGTCTCTGCAGGCTTCTGTATTTTCTTTTGGTCTAATACGGCGCAGGTGGATGGGTTACTAATTGAATTCGTGAGTGGGTAACTTGACGAAACTCATCGAAACCTCGTTTCGCGCGTGAACTAACGTCTTGGGTATCTATACAGCCTCTTTTCTGCCAAAAAAGAAAGAAAGAAAAAGAAATCTGTAAAAGTGGCAGGTGCTAGAATAACAAATTCTTTGTTAGATTATGAAATTCGTTTTTTGACAAATAAAATATAATCCGGACAACGTTTCGACCTGTATAAACCCCCGAGGTTCTTTCATGTTCTAAAAATATATAATAAAGATTATCCGAACAACTTTCCATACATTTATTTTTCCGTTTTTTTTCTTTCCTATCCTTTTTTTGGGGTGAACCCCTCGCGGTTATGTATGTATGTATGTTTCGTATTCGTGTGTCGTCATTTGTCAACGCTCCTCCGTGACGTCAGCCACTTATCGATCCGCCGGGTCTTCCCCGATGGGCAAATAATAACTAAAGTATTTGTTAACTTGTTGCTATACATATAGAGTATAGTATAGAGTTTATATAGCCCAGCTACGGGAACGTTTGCCCATAAATTTTATGGTATATATAGATATGTATTATATAGAATTAGATATAATCCGTTAAGATTTGTAGTTCCAAGAAATATAGTAATCTTGAAATAACATTACCGCATAACGAGCTCGTTTCTCTTCTCTTTTTTGACACTTTTAACTCCCTCCCCCCCCCGTTTATGCATTATAATATAACCAAATACGGGGGGGATTATAAACCACGAGGGATAAAAATAAATTAAAAATTAATGAATACTTAATGAAAACTGTGTATTAATATTATAGGGTTGAAAATATTTTCCAATTTCTTACGAATAATATATTTTCTAGTCTTCGTATCACAGTTATTCATTTTTTTTTTTTTTTTTTTTTTCTTGATATTATAAAACTTTTGGAAATCAGAACACCCACCGATAGATATTCTCGGATTCAATCTACATTTATATTACACTTGTTTTTTTTTTTTTTCTTTTTTCAACAAGTTTGTTGTAATACCAGAACTTCGAGATTTTTATTTTTGAACTTTTCAATAAAACATATACCGCGCTGTAAGCACTTGTGGAGGTGATCAGAGGGCGGGTGGAGGGGGGGGGGGGGGGAGAAAAGTTTCAAAATCTCTGAAGTTGGAACGAAAAAAAGAGAGAGAAAAAAAAAAAAAAAAAAAAACAGGGATTTTTATACCCAAGAACAAATCTCGGCTTGTTGTTACTGATCCTGATCCTCACGGGTTCTCCTACCTATCTTATACCTATCGAAAGTTCTTCTTTTTATCCCCTCATCCATTTCGTGATGAAATTGAATTTTATTCCAGTTCCGACGAAAAAAAAGGAAAAAAAAGAAACAAGAAAAATCCATATATATTCGTTCAAAGTTATTTACGGCGGATTTTACGCCGTATTAATATAATTGAGGGAATCCCCTTCGTCAAACATTCATTGAAGCTTTTTTTTTGGTTTTTTTTCTTCTTCTTCCTTTCATGAATATATATGAGTGCGTGTGTTTGTATATATGTATATCACGAGAGAATCCATTGAAATAATCAAAAAGAATAAAAATGAGGTAAAAAAAAATACGAATAACTTTTCAACCCTTACGTACATACTTATACTATCTATAGCTACGCTTTGTTTAAGGATTTGCAATATACGTATATTGAGTATATACCTATATACCTACATAGTATTTATGTATATGTATGCATGTATGTACGTAAAAGCGAACCAGCGAGTGGAAAATCAATTGCAACATCATGCATGGGAAAGGTTTTACGGTTTTTTTTTTTTTCATTTTTTTTCTACCATAGGGCGTCAAACGTACTGAGCCAATAGCAAACATTCCGAGTTATTGAAGTATACTGACCTATAAAATATCTCAGATTGAAATTTTTCCCTCCTGAACGAAAGAGAAGAAGAAAAAGAAGAAGTAGCTAGTAGAGGATACAAGAGGAAGGAGGATAAGAGAAATGGGGCAAGGCGGTTCAAAAGGTTAATTGCTTTGCATAGGAATGAATAAACCTAACGCAAGTCCTTTACATACCTGAAGTAAAACTATATAGCCTGCAGCCAGATGGTTTATTACTTTTCATAAAGAAATACTAAGCATATATATCTATATACAAGACACGGTTAATATATTATGCAAAAGTCGTAACTGTCCGTATTAACAATACCGGCTAGAAGAAGATAAAGCTCGTTGAATATTCCATCCGTGTACTTCGTTAACGAAAAACAATTAACTTCTCTAAACCCCCCGAAAAAATCGCGACACATTAACCGCCGCATGTTCATCGATTCAGACGAAAAAAATAAGTAAAAGATGAAACAACGGCGTTGCAATAAACCCTGAAGAGTCTTTAGGGACCTTCGTTTGCTGTAAGCTTCACGGCGTTAATCATTGACGGGTTTTCTTATCAACACGTTTAACGCAGATCACCCTCTCGAAACAGCGAAAGGGGTAGCTTGATTGTGTTTACAGATTTCCTGCCTGAATAAAAAAAAAGCTGCTGTACTTGAAGGGTTGGTGTTCGCCATCATAATATTTTCTAATTTTTTTTTCCTTGCTGTTTCCACACAAGACTTTGGCAACGCAATATTTATATTTCATCAATTGAACAACTGAGGCTGCGCCTGTATGGTATATCCTTTGTAGTTCGATGAAGCACTCCGAATATATTTTTCCATGAGAATTAATTAGTTTACCTTTGAGGTACGGGTACAGGTATCCCCGCAAAGGGAACACGACTAAACTATGTTGATATAACTTGAAAGCGTACCTACAAACCTCTCTGCCTTATGGTCGATCAAACTGAGTTAGTGTCCAAACAGAGTCTAGAGTCTCTGGAGTCTAGAGGGTCGAGTTGCATCCATCAGCTGAAGTTTATGTAGAATGTAAATCATCTTCGATCAATACAGAAACTCTGTAGTAGCAGGTATCTTGTGCAAAAGTTCAACCCGGCTATACCAACCAGGATTCTCAACTGCTCCCTAATAAATTTTCGATTAAATTTATCCAGTATTATACCCTCTGGCCCTACCCTACCTGTACCCTTTCATCGGGATGCTCGGTACTTTGAATAAAGATTAAAACAGAATCCGGTTACTTTCGATCCTGCGGATTAATTAACACCTCACTTCATTATTTAACATCACTTATACAGGCTCATTGATACTGGCTCGTTCCCATCAAAACTTTATTTAATTAATTAATATCGACCCGGACCAGATCGAGCTGAACAATAAAAAGAAGAAGAAGAAGAAGAAGAAGAAAAAGAAAAACAGGCCACCAGCTTTTGCAGAGATGGAAGAAAGAACCTAAAATGCAATTCGTGCGGAATTTATCGGCCCCAATTTCCAGATGGTTTATTCGATCTTCGAATACTGCGGGTTTAATGTTGAAGAAAAGTGACGAATTTATACCTCTTTACTTTTCACCGTTTGACCGTTGAGAATCTATAAGATGACTGAGTACGTTATACTTTTTTATTTTTTAATTTTTTTCTCATTCACAACCGAAACGGGAGTATTCACACGCGGGTTTTCTTCGGTATTGCTGCAGGCACGAATGTATAACCGTTCGAGAAAGCTCTTCACTCCCCTACGTAGCTAGCTATCGATCTTGAAAACTTTTAAAAGCTCGTCTGAACAGTACAGCCAACACCTACTAATTTAAACCCACATTAAGTGTCAGAGTCGAAGAGTTTACCAACTCTTAACCATATGATCGTTCGTTTTAATGCAATATCGCGTACAATAAATTGTAAAGCTCTGATTAAAGAAGTTGCAACCGCTGCTACTATCGCGTTATTACATTCCCCTTCACTCTCTCTCTCTCTCTCTATCTCTTCTCATGTCTCATTCGTCTCTATTTACTTTCCCAAGGAACGTCATAAAGCTGCTAGCTTTACCTACTTCACTACAGTCTACAGAATTTCAAGTAACAAATTTCTCACCCCCACGATTTCATCGTGAATAACAGTCGACTGCGTGAACCCATCGTTTCAAATGAACCCCATATTTCGTTTGGATGAATTAGTGAACCGAAAGGTAGAATTTGGGGTTCAAAACCGTTGGATTAGGTGCTCAATCCCGAATGTTAAAAGCGTCAGGTTTCTATGTGACGAATACTTGTTAATGGTCTTCTGGAAAAATAGTATTTACCTATAACTTCTAAGTAATTGTAGAATCTGGTGAAACGGGAAACCGTATACCTACTCGCGGTGCGGTTTCGAGTTCGAATTGTTACCCCTATATAAAGGGAAGTCGGTCAAAAGTACAACAAGGAGTTGTGTGCCCACTCATCGGTGCTTCTCGATCACGTATGTATTAAAAAAATAAAATAAAAGGAGTAGAAGAAAGGGGAACGTTTTTTTGTATTTTTTTTTTTGTTCTTTCCTTCTTCCTTCGTTCTCGTTTTCTATAATAACGCCTCGCCGGAAAAAGCAACTTACAAAACGCCCACTCACTTAACAATTTTGCACACTGTTTCATCGACGATTTTTCTCTAAAACGAAGAAACGAAATAGCCACAATCCCGAAAAGCCCCTGGCTAAGTGCTCACGGGGATTTCAGCAGTCCACCGAACGTCCTGTTTCCTGGACTAATCGAATTCTATGATCGTTTCGATACTGTGCTACTGCTGCAGAGCTCTCTAAATGAAATAAACCAAGACCATTTCCCGGTATATATACCTATACATACATACATACATAGGTATATACTAAAACTTGACTATTTCGTCTCTCTGCAGTTTCATTACAAATTTAAGTTCGTACGTATCGAACTTATTCTGAAACTTAACAGTAATCCAAAACCCACTTATTATAACCTGTGTGCAGTTTATATTACGGGTCGATGCTTTCTTCTTCCCGGTATAGAGAGGGACTCCCTCTTTCTAGCCGGGGCAGGTAGTGAATTATCATTTTATCGCCACCGCGCACAGCTATAAGGTTTGACGTCACCGCACCCACCCCCATTGGTCGATGGTTATTCTTGTTGGCATTATTATCCACGTTGATATTATGATTATCATTTTTATTATCATTATTATTACTAGTATTATTATTTCAACGGTTCGTAATAGAGGAATCCGGACCACTGCAACCTACACGATCGCATATATCGGCAGAAACATGGCTGCACGTCATTTGTACAGTCGAGTATAACAGCGAATCTGTCGCACCTGAGATATGCAACCGGAGTTACACCGCGTTTTAAGTTGGTAATGCCCAGTTTCAGGCCCGCCACGATGACGAACGAACGAAGCTCGCGCGGCCTTCGAGTCTGGTATTGCCAACTTGATACGTACCGTGTAATTTCGGTTGCATATTCAAGGTGCGACGGATTCACTGTCCTTAGCTGTACATACGAGTGCAGTTTTGATATATCTGCAAAGTGGTCAGTCTTCGGTATAACGCGTAGAATAAAAGAAAATTCTTTTCTCTCTTTCTTCATCCTGTTTTTCTTCTTGGTTAATAATTCTTGCAAGAATCTGAAGGGTACAGAATGAGGTACACACACCGTCGTCCTCGTAAATCTGGTAATAATTCAACGATAGCATAAATCATTACGGTGTTATACTCGGGAGTATAAAGAGGAACAAAACTAGGGGAGACCCCAAGGGACGGCAAGACGTCTATTCTGAGATCAGCCTGCTTACGCCCACACAGCTGCGATACCGTTTCCTTAGCCAGCTTATCCCCTTCACCGTCTACTCAGATACTGTACAATATCAGTTTTGGAGCCGTGGTAACGAGCATCGAGATCCCATCGTGGTTCTATGGGCTCCTCAAATTACTTTGTCGCTATCCTCTTTTCGTCTGGGGGGGTCTGATTCTGCTGTCCCGATTCAAAAGGTACTATACAGACACACTGTAGCTACACTATTTTACCACTTATATAGACTCCAGACACCGTGTACTAAATTCGTCACGGGATCATCACACCCGATATATACGCACACGGTAAAAAATAAAGAAACCCTCCGCCTTCTCCTCATCCTCTTCAATCACCTCGATGACAGAACTTTATTTTACAATGGGTCCTTTGATCTATCGAACTTTCGATATTATTTTCTTTCGATATTACGACGATATACCTTATCCCACATTGTTTGTTATTCATTGATTACAGATCATTCAATCACGGTGCATATCTCCCAACATATCTATAGAAAAATCAATTAAATCACTCACGTGGGGCTTGAGGAAAGACTGAAAACAACAAAGAGGTACGTGAAATGAAAATCCAGTTTCTTTAAAGTCTCGCTGTATAGATCTGAATTTTTTTTGCTACTATTCTCAATGCTAAGATGGATACGAATGATGGATTTGCATGATGTATATATATGTGTTATATGTACATACATTTAAACATCTGGCGGAATGATATATTGTACGTATAATTATTTGGCAACAGGGTGCAATTTATGGGATAAACTAATCCGCTTAAAGTCAGGTAGTAAGGGGAAAGTAGTAGTATACACATGACGCTAGCTCGACGGTGGTAATATGCATACGGGTTTATTCGATATACGTCTTGTACATATCGCGACTACGTTATACCTATCACGGAGTTTCAGCCCTCGACGTAAACCTAAGTTAATTAGAACTTTGAAATTTCCATGGATCACTACGTCCTCCTGAAATATGATAAAATCAGTCATCAGGTTCGTAACAGGGGTCTGGTACATACTTCCTTCGAGGTATGTACCGCTTCAACCTATTTCATTACAAACTACATCAAGAGCGAAATGAAATTAAAGTTTTTTCGGTCGGGATTCGAACTAAAGCCAGACGTAAATTAGACGAGAGACCGGAAATTGGCACTGAGCGGTCCGACCGTCAAGCGTTAGGCCAAACCAACCGAGTAATCCTGATCCTTGAACCCGACTGATATCTCAGACGTAGACCGTACTTTTCTCATGTCGTTTATCGTTACAGAATAATGCAGGTAATTGTCGGTTTGGTGAGCTTTCACGTGTTGCTTGCTGGCAACATTATCGTAACCAGAGGTCAGCAATACGATGTGCATCCGATGAACCCCGAGGTGGGTATTCCCGTTGCACCAGGATCAGCAGCAGTCGGAGGGTTCAGTGAGAAACGAGGAAATATGAAGGAACCATCTTGCGAAGAGCTCAGAGCCATGTGGAGATACAGTAAGAGGCAAAGTAGGGCGGCGGAAATCACAAACGAAATACCAACCTACCGTGATCCTTTTTCGTACAACGTTTGGGAACCTTATCTAGATCGGGCCCAGTCTTCGCTGGTGTATAGAGGTAAGAGCTTCATGGGACTAGACGATCGTTTAATCGCGGTAACGAAACCCAGCGTTTTGAGGAGGACAATTTTGTCTCCAAAAACGGAGTCCATCCTGGTTTTAATAAAAACGAAAAAGCACTCATTGAGGTCTGCAGCTTTTGCAATAATTTTTTGTCTCTGGAAAGTCTCACTGCACCTACTTACCTACACCTAGCCGAAATTCTCCCAACAGACTTGACACTTTCATGCTTTAGCTGGTGGATCAATAAAAGGAATGTCATAGCTTGCGGGTAATAACGTGTCAAAGTTTAACCCTTGAACTTTGTGTGATTGTATGGACAGTATTTTTGGTCATTTTTTAAAGCTCCCAGCTCGTTCATTGTCCCTTAATCTTTGGCGGAGAGGACCGGCTGACGAACGATCGACGATTACTTAATGATGGAAACCTTTTGTCTCACGGTTCAAAGGACCCACAGGACCGGCCAGAGTCCGGGGAGCAGGGGGCGCACCGATCTATGGAAGAGTGATCCACAAAGCTCCCGCGGGGCACAAACTGCGCAGTGGAATGCCCGACAGAACGCGTGCTTTCGAAGAGGTGACCCGCCTCTACGGTACCGTCAATCGTCACCCTGCACAAACGCCGAGGCGTCGTCCAAGCAATTTTCGCCACGTCGGTGGAGCGTCGCCTTCGTCAACGGACGCCTTATCCCACGTACCACAGGCCGGAAGTTTTCAACATCTTAAGGAACTGATCCGCACGGAAAGAGCCAGAGAACTTCAGGTGATTATTATCAATTAACAGGATAAGGGAAGTTCGTCACTCATTTAGCTTTCCTCTAAACAAAGAAGATGAAAAAAACAGCCCTTTGACAACAACGTCTTAGATACAGCCGCGGGTCTCGAGATCATGGTCTTCATTGTGCAAACTCCGATGGCTGTGGCCGACCACTTCTTAAACCACTGGTTGCCAAACTTTTCGTCTGACAAACTAACGGACGTGGGTGTTGGGAGTTCGGAGTCTGTTGGATCTTGCGGTAAACAGAACGGTCCTTCGAGGACTCTCCGATCTCTTCCTTCGCTCCACTCCGTACATAATGTCAATAAACTTTGAATGAAGTTTTCGAGCAAATAATATGAACAACCGCTTATGTACGGCCATCAAGAGTGTCACTGTCCCACTATCGCTGACGATTTCACGGCTCTTACGTCCCCGTCGGTATAATTCAATTCGTAACTAAACGCGATAAGAGTTTATATTCGGTAACGTCGCAATTTTGGGGTGGCGCAGAGTTATTAGCTCATTAACATTCACGGTTGTGTGTGGGGTAACTGTTACGTACAGCTCTGGGATGTATAGATATATAAGTTGGTAGATATACGTATACATATATATACGAAAACTCTCATTAAGTGGAGAGGTTCACCTGCAGCAATAGTACTTTGAAACTGACGCATAAACTCGGCAATTTGTTAACGCAGGAACAACGTATCGCTGAAGAGGTGGCAGCCAGGGCCGCGGCACTTAAGGAAATGACAAACGGTCGACGACAAGGTGAACCAGAGACTCGTCAGCACTACTTGAACGCCCTTCAGCCCTATAACGATATGAAAAACGTGAACTACAACGATTACGACCAAGTCCAGTACGTGTCGAACGTAGGAAACTTGGGACAGTCTTTATCGGTGAGTTTGTAATCGAATCTCCGATCCTATTCGTTCATTTTCACACGTATCATCGTCATATCGTATCACATCTCAATTATTATTTTTTTTAGAGAGGTGGGGATCAGTACGGACGCGGTTACTCGCTCCGTTAGATACGATATGAACTGGACTGATCACCTTTGACGACGAGCTATAGAAAAAAACAAAAACCAAAAACGAAAAAAAAACAAAAAATGAGGTAACGTGTCGATTATTGCGATTTAGGGGAACCATTACGATAGGAACTGTATAAGTTGTATATCCGAAACTGCGAAACGCGTGAAAACGGTCAATAATTTTTAGAAAAATAGAAATATAAGAAGAAAAACAAAAAATGGTACATACGATCGTGATCGATGAAAAAAAAAAAAAAAAAAAACAGAAAAATCACAAGCAAATCCGCAGCATATGGTATATCGAGAATTTTTGGTATAGTTTCTTCATATTTTCTTCTCAAATGTGTATTTTATACTTACACGATACGTACGTCTATGCTATAATCGTTCGTCAATTTTAACCAAATTTATAATTGGTTCGACACTGTGTTACGAATTATCGTTTTCATATCTTCACGGTTATTCGTTTGGGAGGGATCAGATTTGAGTGATCGGATTTATCCAAGATAAGAGAAACGAAGGCAAAAAGAGAGAAAGAACAAAAAAAAAAAGAAGAAAAAATGAAAACTAAAATAAATTCTGACAAACGATTTGTTAACCGCGGTTTTCACGTGTTGTTTATACACAGGTATACAATTGAGATCGAACGTTTTCTTACATAGGTAGTTATATACCTACAACCCGCGATATACTGCAACAAAAAAAAAATATCGGACATCAATCGAAGCGGGGAATTTTTCTTTTTTTCTTTTCTTCTTCTTCTTCTTCTTCTTCTTCTTCTTCTTCTTCTTCTTCTGGCGGTAATTATATAGGCATCGCGTTGCGCAAAAATTGTGACAAGATTGATCAGGTATGGATGATAAATATTGACTATAAAATATACAAATCGAACTATAAAAACATGTTGCCATAGGATTGATTTTTTTTTTTTTTTTTTGTCTTTTTCACATTCTCCGATATTCAAATGCTGTTGGATATATTTTACGGTTTATGAAAATTGTTTCGTTTCTTATTTATTTATTGATTTTTTTGTTTTTCAATATTCTTTATCGTTACTTTTTTTTTTTCCTCTCAGTTCGTCTTACAAAGGAGATTATAGCCACAGCTGATGACTGTAACTTTCAATTATTATTATATAAACTAAGCCTATATAATATAGGTAATGCGTATGACTGTAATAGTAGAAAGAGACCCTTGCGTGGAGAGATAAATTTTTTATTTTTTTTTTGTTTTTATATACATTATTATATACATAATAATTAAAATCAATCGTTTTTTTTTTCTTTCATTTTTGTTCTCACTTCTCATATAATAATAATAATAATTATTATTATTATTATTATTATTATTAATATTATATTACATATATATATATATATATATATATATATATATATATATATATATATATATATATATATATATATATATATATATATATATATATATATATATATATATACATACATATATATATATATACATTATTATACCTATGTTAGTATATAAATAATTGTTGGTGTCTGAATTAGGTATACATACATACATACATACATACATACATAAATACATAAATACATATACATACATATTATATACGTATGCAACAGCATCGGCATATCTTTATTATAAACGAGAAATGAGAGACTCTCCCTCGACGCAAGTTAAGGTCTTGCGACTGTATCGAATTGATGAACATTCTGACAATAACATATATATATATATAGGGTATATGGGTAGTATTTATCAGTATATAATATAATATAATCTATGAGGTAAGAAAAAAGTAAAAAGAAAAAAAAAAAAAAAAAAGGGGGGGAAAAAAAAAGGAGGAAAATTTTTTTAAATATATATATATATATATATATATATATATATATATATATATATATATATATATATATATATATATATATATATATATATATATATATATATATATATATATATATATATATATATATATATATATATATATATATATACATATATAGTATATATTTCAAAATGAATAAATTAAGGTTGAAGAAAGAAAAAAACCAAAAAGAAAAAGATAAACAGAAGAGAAATCAAATGAAAAAAAAAACAAGAAGAATATTGAATTAATATTATATCGTAATATACATAAATATTGATCACCCCCACCCCCACCGCCCTGCCCCCCACCCCCCGCACCGCACCGCCCCCTCCTGAGCGAAGTATCAAACACCGGGGGTATCTCGATCAGGTTAATCGCCAATACTATAAATAATACAATATTTAATTATTACGCTTCATATTATCATTATTATTTTTATTATTCTTTTTATTATCATTATTATTACTACTATTATTATCATTATTGTTACATGCATCTAATAAATCATCACAACCCCCCCCCCCCCCCTGCCCTCCCGCTTTCGTCCCAATCTTGACAATAATTAACAAATAACTTGAATCAAAGTTCGATATACCGTTGCACATTTTATTATAAATACATATATATAGGTATATACGTATATATATATATATATATATATATATATATATATATATATATATATATATATATATATATATATATATATATATATATATATATATATATATATATATATATTGTATAAGTATATACTTTATGGGTATAATATTTATTGTGAATCTATACAATATGAAAATAATAATATATATGAAAAAAAAAAAATGTTGAATAAACAATGAGGACAATAAGTAAAACTAATCATATTATATGATACGAGTAGTTATCATTATTATAATTGAGAAATACCCGTGAAATATATATTTTGACGAAGATTTTTAGTTGTATTTTTTTTTTTTTTTTTTGTGCTTTTTTTTAAATTTTTTGCATTGATCGGAAAAGTTTTAGAACAGGTATATATATATACACATATACACATATATGTATATATAGGTATACATTTCTGTGCTAAAATGTTATATTTAAAATTCATATACGCTGAATGAAAAATACAAATACCTATTGTAGAAAAAAAGTAAGAAAAAAGTAAGAGAAATAAGCCAGAAAAAAAAAATGAATTGGATTCAAAAATCTTATATAACAATACAAGATTCAGATATGTGCAGAAATGCAATAGTCCGGACGTATTATGTATCATGTGTAATGAATTAAATGTACAATTGAACACAGACAATTATTATTATTATTATTATTATTATTATCATTATTATAATTATTATACATATAGCCTCGTTTAAGGTGAAATGTGTCAGACAATAATATGGCTTCATATTGTTAACGATGGTCTCTAAGCCTGACTAAATTAAATTTAAGAATAATTATTATAATCATTATTACTGTTACGTCATAGTATTACTGTATACATACAATATGACATATATATATATATATATATATATATATATATATATATATATATATATATATATATATATATATATATATATATATATATATATATATATATATATATATATGGTATATATACATGTATAAATCGAAGTATAATTGAGGTATAAATTTTTGAATAATTTTTTTTGGTGCCTCAGAAAATTATCTCCTTCACACAAAAATAGCGAGACAGAGAGAGAGAGAGAGAGAGAATTAATAGAAAATTATCAAGAAAGAAAACACGAAAAATTATAGAGCAAACAAACAAAAAGAAACAAAAATTGAGAGTTTGCAGGGAGACTAAAAATAATAATTTATCTGTACAGGTATAACGATATCGCTATAAGCAGACATGACCGCGAAGTATATCATGTATATGAAAACGTAATCCGTGTATATCTAAACCATCCCGCGAACAATAATTATTTGATATAGTGTTATTGAATTAACAAGGATTAAATTAATGATCAACGGTTATATTTTGGTAATCTATACATGTATATATCTAGATACAACATATTGTATGTATAATGTGCTGGCTTACATGTATAATGTACGCTGAATAAAATATCTAATGAGAAGAAGGAAGAAAGACTAAAGAAAAAAAATGAAATGAAACAAAAACGAATAATAGAAAAACAATATAATACTAATAATATTATATTATAGGAGCATATTATAATAATAATAGCAATTATATTATTATATTATACAAATACTATACATATAACAGCAAATAATGATATACGGCCAGTATAACATATCGTCTTCTATCGGAATGAAAAAAAAAAAAAAGGGAATTATTAATTTTATAAGAGATATCTATTAATAATACTATATTATATATTATATATATGTATATATATATATTATCTAGCGTAAACGTGTTCGATCATATAATATTAATATATATATATAATATTATTATACCTATATATGTATATTATACTCTATACGTCAAAAGCAATGGAGTTAATTTTTCAAAATGAAAAAAAAAAAAAAACAAAAGAAGAAAGAAAAATCGTAGAGTCCAGAAAGAAAAAAAAATTTATTATATGTACAGCTATATATAATATAATCACTCATACGTGATATCCGATGAATCTACAGTTGTCGCTGACAAGAAAAAGTTAAAAAAAAAAATATATGAGAAAAGAAAAAATAAAAAAAAAAAAAAAAACGTATATATTATTCCTCGTCGCTGTTTTAATTATGTATACTGCATGTATATACATATATGCGTATGACTATACATAAGTATACCTAAATATATATATATATATACTAACTATATAATATAATATAATATAATATAATATTATATGGATAATAATCAAATGATTTTAAAATACGTTAATATTACTAGAAAAAAAAAAAAAAAAACTGTGTATATTTGACAATAACTAATTAATCTGATAAACTGTGAACAGGATATATAACATATGATAAATTGAATTGAAGAAGAAAAAAAGAGAAAAAAAAACTGAAAAAAAAACCAAAAAAAAAAAAAAAAAACCCCAAAGGAAAAAAAAAATAGAAAACTTCTTTTAAGCGTATGTGACTCCTAATAAATAAATGAATATTGTATACATAATAGGGTGGGCCTAATAGACCGACTGTTTGTTCTTTCATTTTCAAAGGCCGTTTCGAAAACTTGTTCTTCACAATCGAATAATAACGAGCCTCGAAGAATATGAGCTCTGGAAAATATTCGGTTTATTTGGCCAATTCTAGTACATATACCTACTTATATACATATACAGAAGAGGTATATGTAGCGTTGTGTTTTTAGGGTATGTACTAAAAATGAACTATTATATAAGCCTACCGACTGCATGTGCATTTATTCAGGTTACTTTATTTTTTCTGCCCTTCTTATACTCGTGATTAAACGATTTATTACCATATCAACAATATTATACATAGTTTTTTTATTTTTTATTTTTTTTCTTCAATTTTTTTACACTATTATAATGATCGTCATGCCTCTTTGTCAGAGCAAAAAATTGATCTATACATTACAGGATCAGATAATTAATATTAACTATCGTTAAACATATCTATAATCTATAACCTATATTGATGAAAACATATCCATGTTGATGATAATAATTATAATAAGGAATTTGTTATAAACAGGTTTGAAAAGCTATTTCAATTGGTTTGAATATTGATTAAATATATATTATTATTATTATTATTATGTTATTCACGAGATAAGAACAGCAGAAAAGAATATGTGAAGAAAAAAAAAAAAAAAACAAGAAAAATAAGAAAACCAGAAAAAAAAAATTAAAATAAAATAAAATAAATGAATAAAAATAAGCCGAAGCATTGACAATAATTAATATTAAAGGTAATTTAACGTTATACTATATAATATTAATTATATATATATATATATATATATATATATATATATATATATATATATATATATATATATATATATATATATATATATATATATATATATATATATATATATATATATATATATATATATATACTATATATACTATATATAATATGCTATAGGAAAGGTTGC
The DNA here is from genome assembly GCA_949628255.1 of Macrophya alboannulata. Classification (NCBI taxonomy): domain Eukaryota; kingdom Metazoa; phylum Arthropoda; class Insecta; order Hymenoptera; family Tenthredinidae; genus Macrophya; species Macrophya alboannulata. The sequence goes on along the minus strand of OX451211.1, from coordinate 1,935,714 downwards.
GTAATCTGACAATATATTAATATATTATCATAATAAATATATATATTATATATATATTAATAAATGAATGAATAAATAATCAAATAAATATATATATACATATACATATAGTATATGAGACGGAGAATTATAATTATATATTAATATTATATATTATTCAATATTGTTATATTATTTCACTGGTGGTAATTAATACGTATTATAACAGACGTGTCTTAGAGTATAAGATAAATATATTTGACGTATAATTTAAAGGGGTAGGTAGATGAAGAGAAAAAAAATAAATAAAAAAAAAATCGCGCATAATTAATTACCGCTTACGTATATATATACATAGATATATAAAACGGTATATATATATACATATATACACTATACATAAATAAATAAATATCAAATTATAGTTTGATTTTAATTTATTTATTGAGAAAAAAAAAAAGAAACCAAATCAAAAAAGCATAATTTAATTAATTATTTGTTCACTATCCATAATACAGGTACACACATATGTCACATCGCATCTGTATAAACATATCAAAAACTATATATTATGAATAAAATATATATATATATATATATATATATATATATATATATATATATATATATATATATATATATATATATATATATATATATATATATATATATATATATATATATATATATATATATACCGAAATCGCAAAAACAACAATAATATTTTCCAAAACAATCGACAATAAATAAATGAATAAATAAATAAAATGAACCTCCAATTTTAGATGAAAATTATGATGGACATGTAAATGAATGAATAAATACGATTCGAGTTGCGATGAAAATTTGATTCTATATACATATATAATACGTATTATAATTTTTTTATTAATCAATTTTTTTTTTTTTCTTTTTTTTCATCATTGGATAATTGTTCTACGCTGAAACTCAAATTTTAACTATGTATATCGAACGTCAACAATCAATACAACATATCCCAGCTTTTCGAATGATATAAATTGCTTATACCATATATACATATATATTATTACTGATCGTGACTATTACAATATGTATGCGTCATACATAGCCCCTATAACGTCACGTACTTTTTATGAAAATGAAAGAAAAAAAAAAGAAACAAAAAAAAAAAGAAAACTATAGGTAAAAAGAGAGGAGAAAAAAAAAAAAAAAACTTTCAAACTACGTTATACTTACGATGAAATAATAAATGAAATTCCTCAATTTCGACTGATCAATGTCTCTGTATCTGTTATAATATGTATAATATAATAATATGTATAGTTTCGCGGATGATTACAATAATTTTTTTTTTTTTTTTTCGGAAAAACCAATCGACACGCTATAATATCAATTATTATTAGTATTATTATTATAATATTATTAATTGAAATATATTCTATTACTGTAAATTATATCGATAAATATGTGAAAATATCCCTGCAGCTAATTAGCATACAATATGAATGACTATAATATTATTTATTTAGTGAAAATTGAAATTGATAAAGAAAAAAAAAAAAAAAAAAAAAGAAATTTTGTCATTATTTCAACGGTTTGTTTTCAATATATACTATACAAAATTATGATTAGTTATACCCTCTTTTGATCGATTGCATTGATACCTTATTTATTGAGGATATAATTTGAAAAAAAAAAAAAAATATATATATACATATATACACGAATGCTATTATATAGGTAGAGAGATATCGAGTATTTAGTTCTTTAAGACATGGTACGTCTATATACCTATACCTATATCCTCGCTTATTTATTATACACGTATTATAATAAACATGGAAATAATTTCTGGCTCGATAAAATAATACGATTATATTATACAGAGTTGTAAGACGGAAGAAAAAAAAAAGAGAAGAATTGTTTTTGAAATATTTAAAATAGTCATAATGATCAAAAGCGTTGATGCAGAAAAAAAAAAATATAGTTGCTCTATGCATATACATATATAGGTATATGTATACAATAACGGTAATGTATAAATTATACTGCACTATAATGTCAATATTAATAAATTATAATAACGTCCTACAGCTATCGTACTATACATAATATTGAAATTAGTAAGTTTTATTCTTATATCAAATGATCGATATTATTATTATTATTATTATTATTATTATTATTATTATTACTATTGATAATATTATTTTTTGTTTTATTTTGTTTAGTAATAATTGTTTAGTATAATTATTAATTGTATAAATAAAACCCAGATTCAATAAATAATAAACTGTACGTCTACTTTCAATGTTTTACATTAAACAAATTATTTGAAATTTCCTGGCCTCTTTGTCTAAGTAATCGAGATCTAGCTGTGTCTGAAAATCGGTACACTGAATCAAGATCAGTGATACGTTCAGTCGCGCCAATGCAACAGGGTGCCAAATGGTATATTACGAACTATTTTTGCTATACGAACCCCGATACGCCTCAGCTATGCAACCCCCACGTAGCTTCTGTGATTTCTAAATTGAAATTGCATACGATGAAGCGAACCGATGCTCGCGGTAATATCAGTTCGTGAATTCGGTCGCGAGGTGGCGATATCGTTTCGTACCCCGTTGGCGCACCTACCTATGCATGAAGTTAACCACCAACTTCATTATTTTTTAATTATTAATATACCAAACAGCGAACCGATGCTCGCGGTAATATCAGTTCGTGAATTCGGTCGCGAGGTGGCGATATCGTTTCGTACCCCGTTGGCGCACCTACCTATGCATGAAGTTAACCACCAACTTCATTATTTTTTAATTATTAATATACCAAACGATTGGAAAACGGCGATGGAAAAGAGGGTGAAATGGCAATCAAGTGGGCGAATTGGAAAAAAGGTGGGGTCGAGAAGCTCGAGACTATAATAAAAGGCGACGCATATAGGTATACTTAATGACCAAACTCATACAGTCCCACTTGAGCTTTTTTCCAAACTCACCCAGTCCCACTCGAGCTCTTTTCCAAACTCACCCAGTTTCCTAACTCGCCCAGTCCTAATCGATCTCATTTTGCATGCATGAATGTATACATGGCTTCAGGCACGTTGCTGTGTCTTTATGTATACTTGCAATATTGAGAGTTACCAAAATTGAGTCAAAAATTGCTTCTGGTATCAGGCGAGAACATTTCATCCGAGGAGGTGTGCTAAAATTATTGGCAGGAAAGTTGCTCTTGTCACATGTCGATTATTCGATTCTTAAATAAAGAGTACATACAAGGAGGGGACGGTAGAAGATAATGAATAAATTATACCCTTTATTTTATTGACCCTTTATAAAGAAAAATCCAAGGTTATAAGAAACAATGAAAATTCTACGGATTTGGATATTTTGGATAAGAAATAAATTATGAGACCGTTTAGCGGGATGCTACAAACTGTATTTGAATACAATATACATGATGAATAATAACACCACACACACTGTACATACATACAGAGTATCTTCGTAGGTGCATTACATGGAAAAACAATCGGAGGACCTGCTTTTGTTGGACGTATCGCGTGTCCATTACCTACCTAGGAAATAAACGCCGTTTGAGTTGCCTGTATCAAGGCGTTTTCCAATCCCCTGTGCAGTAACGCATCCACGAAGACGCACGGTATACATGAATACATGCTAGAATTCTAGAAATCATAGTTTTTGTCATAATATATAACATATGTATATACATATATATTTGTAATAACAGTAAGCTTTACCTATTTACGTATACGTATTAATAATAATATTAATGATAATATTAATAATAATAATGATAATTATGATATTAGTGGTATTAATATCAATTTATATATTTATATATTTACATTATTATTCATTATTGTACATTTCTTTTATTCAACAATTACAGTTATCAGCAATTATATATATTATATTTCAAAACGGTATAAATAACGCGTGTTCGCTTTACATAATGCAGTTATACATACAAAAGTCCTTTTTCGGATGTATAATTATCTGTGGCATGTTCAAACTACATATGTATAGATACATACATACCATTATATCTATATTGTCGATTTCAGTGTGCACTCAAGAGTTGCATTAACTCAGTTATAACATTATAATCATATATTATACTGCACAAGACTCTCGCTCATATATATTTAAATACGTAATGAATGAACCTTGTGTCAATATTTGTTGTATGAATTTTTGTTTTTTAATGAAGAAAGAAAATTAAAAAACGATGATATGATCACACATTGCTATACAGAACATATTTAAATATGTATAATGTATGTAGGTATGTACATATAAATTTTGATAGTGAATTATTTTTTGATATATATATATAATGTTAAGTATAGGTATTATAGGTATAAATAATATCATCTACGATACATAATATACCTTTTGTATACATATTATATATATAGATATATATTTACGTGAATTCATTATATATTTTACAAATTTTTTTTTGTTCTTTCTTCTTATAATTTAGTCATTGCGTGCGTAGATATTTTTTCTAATTAAATTCAAGGATCATAATATGATAATTGATTCTCTATTATAACGATCCTACATATTTATATAGGTATTATATAATCAATTATACAGTATACGTCCGGTGGGGATGGAAAATATATTTTGTATGATAATATTATATGTTTATTATTATTTGTACCTAGCAGTCTTTTGCGATAATTATTCAAATATTAAATTAGAATTGAAAGAATTTTTGGTTTTAGTAGTATATACCTACAATTATATATCTGTACATATTAGAATATAGTAATATTATTTTATTTCCAAATTTCTTGATTTATTTTTATTTTTTCAAATACATATTATATGTATAATACCTAAATTCGAACTGCAGAAGCTCTTGAACAATTTCTATTTTGCTGTTTTCAATTTATTAATTTAATTTAATTATTCATTCCTTCCATACCACAGAAAATCTATATTTAAACTGTCGATTATTATTATTATTATTATTATTATTATTATTATTATTCATGACAAGATTATCATTATATATTTATATATGGATACTATATCTTCAGTTTGAATATATTTCTTATACATATATATTATTATTATTAGTAAGATTCGAAGTATATAACAGTCAATTTTAATTACAAGAATTTCAATTATTGCTTAGTATAAATGGTAACTGTAATTAACTAATATTTCTTTGTTTTTTTCTTCTCTTTTTTCTCTCTCTATTTTTGTTTCTATATATAGGAATATGTATGTATATATTTAATATCAAGAAGGTTTATTACATTGATAAGCTCTTCAAAAGTCGTTATATTATTATCATTATTATTACTATAATATTAATATCATTGAAGTCAAATATCGAGGGATGAGTTGTTGACGATAGAAAGTTTTTATATATATATAATTACATATATATATATATATATATATATATATATATATATATATATGTATATAAAAACAATATTTTATTTTTAGTAAGTATTCATTAATACAGGTTTTTCATTATTTTTTTTATTCATTTTTTTTTTTCTAATAAAAATACAACTACGCTATATTGGTTTTCTTTATACAATAGACACAGTAACACGTAGGAAGTGATATTAAGGAAGGTTCCTTGTTGTTTTTTTTTTTCTTTTTTTTCTTTCGTATCATACATATTGTATATATGGTATAAATTATGATCAATTGCTTAAGTGAATTATCATTAATTTTCATCAAGCCCTTTTCACAATTCGTATACTAGATGATAATAATAATAATAATAATAATAATAATAATAATAATAATAATAATAATAATCATAATACTATATATATATAATATTATGAATTATTGCGGTGAAATAACTTTTGATACGTTAACATATATAATTATACCTATACATACCTATAGGTATATAAACATATTATACATTCAAATAAATATACCGACATTGTGAAAAAGGCTTCTGACTGTGAGACATATTCTCTACATAGTTATGGGTATAATTATGTATATATATATATATACATTTATAAATAATTTATAATATAATAGTCCATAATATATATGTATATGAAAATCATCAAGAAATACGAGTTGAATAAAGATTGAATTTCGGCAGCCTGCAGTTTCTTTCGTTCTTTCTTTTGATAATTGCTTATACATTCATGATTGTAATACATACATACATAATTAATTATTTTTCAAGAGGTTCCTATTATAGTTTGTGTGTCATTTATGTCATTCAATTCAATTCAATTTAATTTCAATTCTAAAATTAATTTATTTTATTTATTTTTTATTGTCTACGACAGAAAGTGCGGGACCGTTGATATAATGAATGATTTAAATTTTCATTAATTTCTTGAATGGGTATACGTAACGAGGAAAAGATAAGAAAACAAAGAAAAATCAGTAAATTAGAAACAAATAATAATCAAACTAAAATATATTGGTAATTTAATACATATAGGTATCTATATTTAATTGGATAGATGCCATATATACTTATACATGAATAATGCTAGAGATCGTGTTCCACTGAAATAAATACTGCGAGCTATATTTGCTGCAGGTATTCCCCCAACTTTATATACTTACAGTGTATATATAGTTAGTTTCTTATTTGTAATTTTTGATTGAATGAAATCAAGATAATAATAATAATAATAATAATAATAATGATAATAATAATAATAATAACAATAATAATAATAATAATAATAATAATAATAATAATAATAATAATAATGATAAAATATATAATTGCAGGCATTTTTCTTTTTCTAAATATGTTTCCCCCTTTTCTTTGTGAGTGTTCTGAAAATTATAATCGCAATACTAATTATATTCAACGTTTTCATATACCTATAATGTATATTTGTATTATTATTATTATTATTATTATTATTATTATTATTATTATCATTTTTATTATTATTATTATTATTATTATTATTATTATGATGAATTTTATCCGAAAGAATTATGGTACCTAGTTTCTTTTTTTTTTTTTTTTTTTTATTTTTTCATTTATTTCATTTCGTTTATTTTTCATTTTTTTCAACTTTATTACATTTATATAATTCCTAGAGCATATATATATATATATATATATATATATATATATATATATATATATATATATATATATATATATATATATATATATATATATATATATATATATATATATATATATATATATATATATATATATATATATCTATATCTATATTGGTGTATATAATATACATATACGCGATATAGACTGTGTTTAGGTGACAGACTAGAGAATCACTATTACGGTCGTATATATTTATATAATATAGCTGACGTTATAATTATATATTCATTCGTTGGAGAAAAAGAAATCAATAAATAGTAAAAAAAAAAAAAAAAAGAAAGAAAGAAAAAAAAAAAAACAATATTTCATCATTATATAATATCTCAATTCTATTTTCCTCAAAATAATAATTATAATTGTTCATATATGTATATTATTATAGTCACGACCGTTTGTTATAATTGTCACCGATCGTTATCGTACTATATTTATAATTTATATATAATAGCGACATTTTTCCTTCAACTATCATTATTAACACATTATTATTATTGTTATTATTATTATTATTATTATTATTATTATTATAATTCTTATTAATATTATTATTAATATTATTATCATTATTTTTGCATTATGTTAGACGCGTTCACCTTGAATATTTTCATTTCTTCAAAAAATTTTCAGCTAATATAATAAAACTATATACATATTTATGATCATACAATTATTTATAAGTATACCTTAATCGTATATATTATATATAATTATTATCAATTAATTTTTCAATCATTATTTTACTATATATTCATAGCAAAGTATTATTATCATTACTATTATCAATATCATTATTATTATTATTATTATTATTATTATTACTATAATTATTGTTATTATTGAATATCTTTCTATGTTATATACTATTGTATAATATGTATGTATGTATGTACATACAATTAATAAATGACGACGGGCAGTTGGTAGTTGAGGGTGTATATTATTGCTAAATTACTATATGGGCTACAGGGTGGGTCAAATAAAGGGACAGTTTTTTTTTTTTTTTTTTTCAAGAGACCCTTTCCAAAAACTTGTTCTTCATGATCAAATAACGAGCCTCGAAAAATCTGAGCTCTGAATTTTGATACATATTTAGAGGCTGCTCAGAAGCGATTTTATATTTCCCCATAGCATGGGAAATGTTCTTGTGGCACACTTCGATTATTTTTCATACATCAAGTACTAATCTACTTGGAAAGATTCCGCATAAGTACGCTTTCCTTCAAAATTGAATAAACGCTCTCTAAAGAAAAAAAAAAAAAAGGATCTCCCATGACTATTATACTTGCAAACAGTTGGATTCGTCGAAAATCGCGATGAGCGATCTCTGAATAATAAAAATTAAGAGCTCAGATTTTGTCGAGAGAAGACTTGTTATTTGATCATAAAGAACAATAGTTCTTGAAATGGCTTTTTGAAGAAAAAAATTAAAATAGTCGGTTCATTCGGCCCACCCTAAATTATGCATGTATGTACCTAAGTATGTACCTAAATAAGTAAAAATGAGAAGAAAAAAAATAAATGAAATAAAAATTGAAAAATTTTTGCTGAATTTTTTTTTTCAACCAAACATTATGCAGCCAATTTCTATATATGATGATTATATTATCGACGGGTCAAACGCTGATATAGTTAATATAATATACATATTGTATGTGAATGTTGAATGCGGGATTTTTACTGTACATGTATAGTATATATGTTCAGAATTATAACCGATATCGTTCAATATTATATATTTACTAGTAATTGTACAATTTGCTTTTTTCATATTTATCAACAAAATGAATGATATATATCTATATGTAATATATTGGTAATGATTTATAATCACAAGGTTAAGATTAGCAGCAGTTCTTTTGTGCAATTTTTCGTCACGCATATAATAATTACATATACATATATACCATACATCAATTTTTTTTCTCAATCAATCAATTATTTATTTATTCATTTTGTTTAAATAACAGGAAGGAATCAAAATTATTTTTCTCTCCCTCTCTCTCTCTCTCTATTATTTCATCATGAAATTATACATTTTTAAATACCTAATAATAATATACAGGTTTCTATATATACGATATTATTAACAAAACGTCAAAATTTATGTTATTGCTCATAATTATACATAGGTATGTGATAATTGTTTTTTTTTTATTCTTTTATTTTTGCGGTTCGATTCTCATGTATAGGTATGATCATAATAATTATAATAATAATATTAATAATAATAATAATAATAATAAGACTACAAATATATATATATATATATATATATATATACATATACATATATTATATTGTATAATATATCATAGAAATTTAACCCGTTTTTGTTTGTTTTTTTTTCATTTATTTTCAATTTTTTTTCTCTTTTTTTTCTAATTTATTTTCAAACTATATATGTATATAAATTGTTCGGGTATTGTATAATTATTAACTCGCTCGTTGCAAATTATCTTACAAACTATTTTCATTATTGTATTATTGTTCAATTAATCAATTATTATTTCAGTTTCGTTTTCCTATTTTTTCTTGTTTTTTTTTTTTATACAATCTGGGATACAATGTTTTTTTTTTCTCTCTTCGTTCTTACTGGATTTTTTCTTTTTTTTTTTTTTCTTTCTGTCATTGTTTGATTTTTTGTTAATTTTTATTTTCTTCTTTTCGTAACGATCATTTCAGTCAGTTTCGACGTACTATACCTATAATATACATAATATATGTATAGAATAAAGTATATATATACGAAACTATTATTACACAATAGTGTACAATATTTATATGTACGTATACGCCTATATGTAATACATGTTAACACGTTACGTTACCTATATATTATATACATGAATGTAATCAGATTCTTTGCGTTAATAAATATCCTATAATTTTTTTTTTTTTTTTTTCGAAATGATTTTTATGTATTTTTTATTTATTTATTTATTTATTTTTTTTTTTCCCGCTTTATTTTCGATTGATATTCTCAGATTGGATCCTGCCCAATCCCGGTAGTCGGATATACGTATATACCTATACACTCCATATAAGATCTAGTCGATTGCAAAATAAGTCAAGCTCAAAAACCCGGGCAATATTAATATTATTACTATTATTATAGGAAATTTTGGGAATTCAAATTTAATCATCAACGAACCTGAAAAAAAAACTTGCAATCCAATTTAATATCAGAATTAAAATGTATGGGAAACCATTGAACAAAATAGAAAAAAACCAGAAACATCCTCGAGCTTGACTATTTTAATGCATAGACATGGCTTAGACGTATACTACGATATCTTGACATTAAGATGATGGAACTAGTCTCATACTTCTGTCGTACGACTGTACGGTCCACTATCTTCAGATCTCGATGGTTTTCGTTCGCGTTTAGCGAAAAGACCACCTAGAAAAGATGGCTGCTGAGCCAAGCCCTTAGCACCCCCAGGGATAGTCGCCCCTGGGTGAACGGGATGATGCGCTTGCACCACGTTTGGATTCTTAACGCCCTGGCTCATCGAGCTGGCTGAAGTAGATTGAAATGAAATTGACATACCGCTATCCAAAGAACCGACGCTTCCACGACGCTGTGGTTTTTCGCCTGCAACTGGATCACGATCAAATAATATAATGCGAATCATTGAATCAATAAATTCGTTTGTAAACAAGAGATCATCATCCTTAAAACTTTATATCTTACATTGCTCGTGAATGTCCAACAGCGAGTTGCTGAGAGCAGATCTCTTCAGTTGTGTGTCGAGGTCAGCAACCTCAGTCCTTTCCGTGCAAGTACCGGGACAAGGACATACCTCGACGTCAGCAACTCCGGAGTCTCGATTTTCTGCACTACCTCTTGCCCCACGGCTGCTCTTTTGTCGTTCGAGTTCAGTCTCTATTCTCAGAGTTTCCATTTCGTCCATTTCGCTTATGGACTCTCTGAGGTCTTCCGCAAATTTGCATCGATCGTGTTCGTTTCTTGCGTTAAATGTTACCAACACCTTGCCGTCGACACGTTGCGACAATCTTATCCCGTAAGGATAATCTGTTTCGAAAGAAAAAAAGAAGACACGTACAAAATGACATTAGGAAATCGCAATCGCTGATAATCACAATCAAAGTACAGAAAACGTATCAACTTACGGGCAACTTCGAACAAGGTAACGACCATTCCGCAAAGTGGAAAGCTTTGTCTGAATGTGTAGGTGACGCTGCTCTTCTTTTTGCTAAGTATTTTGGTAACGACAAGAAGGTCGTTGAAGAGAAATACTTCTCTTTGATGAACCCCGGGTCTCTCCTTCTTATGGATGTCCGGTATTTCGTATAATCTACAATAGCAGACGAGTCTCCGGTGTGGTAAAGCCATGTTTGGTTTTTTCCCAACGATCGTAGCCTGGACTTTCATCACTTGAGTGACGTGATCAGACCCGGGTTTGAACTCGTTGGCTTTCACCCTTTCGTATATACCGACGAGTATGTCCCTGTCAATGTCTCCACAGTCGTCGATACCCCGAAGATTCTTAATGAAGTCATCGAGCCGCATTCTACGTTCGGGCTTTAAGTTAGGCGTGTGCAAGTCCGTGTTAAGCATTATTATAGCAAATGCTAGTACGAATACAGTGTCCGGTGAACGTAGTCTGGCCACCACGTCTGGATTACATTGACAATAACGTTGGCTGTAAATTTCCATAAGACGTTCTATCTTCTGAGCTTCACCTGGCATTCGGAAATAGGCTTGAAACTTTCTAAGCGCTACGTCGACTTGCATACCGGATAGATCAAGCTCGTGAGAAAAACACCTGTAAGGTAAGGTAAGTTAGGGTAAACATCTTGTTATGTATTTCATTCAGATTTTACGCGTTATCATCGTTGTTTGATATGATTATGACGTCGGTCGAACAATAAGCCACGAGCAAATAATTCACTAGACGAATATATGTAAATCAACTAAACGCAAAATTTTACCAGGTTTATTAGAAACGGTAAGCATAATACTCACTCCAAGACAGCCATGTTGAAAGAGTTCTGAAGGTTCCCCAGGTACTCGCCGATCATCTGTTTCGACAATCCCTTCCGGCTTATCAAAAACCGCGCTACACCCTGTGGACTGTTTTCCAAAAATCCTCGTCTTATCAGATAGCTGATACCCCGTTCCGGTTTTTTGTTGAAAAGATTCAAGCCCACTCTGTACTGTCGTTTTCTGACCGTTTCCGAAACCTTGTAACTCGTTTGCGGCGGTGCTTCGGTATGGTCCATCAATGGAAGTTGGTAACCGGAACTTGCGTGTGAATGACTGAGTTCTTTGATGCTGCTCATAGCGCCGCTGCTCTCCGTTGTATGGCCACATTCTTGATGCTCAGGTGAACTCGACTGAAATTTAATGAAATTTTTCAAACCCTTTTATGGATAAGAGGGAATTCAGAGTGTAACGACGAATTAAAAAGGACAAAACAAATGTATGGCCACTACTTACGATCCCTTTGTGTTTCCAAATCGGTGAACCCCTGTGAGCGTCGCCCTCGGAACTTTCGCAATTGGTCGAATCGCTACCAGAACTTTGTACAGAGCTGAGACTTCCGTTCTCGACGCTTTTGCTGAGACCGTTATGCCTGCCTTCCATCGATCTAGAAGTTATCGAAGACGTTCTCTTCGGGACTTCCGGCGGTACCTTTTTCCCCGAGTTTCTACCCCTCCCTCCGGATGATCCAGACTGAGAATTCGAACCCCAAGACTGGGGTGGCGGTGCCTGGAGGTTCTGCGGAGTAGACGGCGATGTGCACGGTGTCCTGTGCACGTCTCTCGGTGGGGTGTCTTGCCTCAAGCCACAGAGAGCCTCCTGCGGATTGTAGTAATGAATGCTGGACCCGCTTCCTTGTGAACTCGAGTCCCAACACGGACTCGGAGGTGGTTGGTGTCTCCCGCAAGGACTTGGCATCAGAGAAGGTGTGTGACGTCCGATTTGATGTAGACTGTGATTGCTCTGATGTAAGTTATGGTTGTTTTGATGGACGTGACTCGAGGCTGAGGTCTGGTGCGGACCAACTTGGATTTCGCAACGTCCGCTCTGACTTCTTGGTATATGTGACGATGACTGAGAGTTGTCAACATGTCGTCTTTCCCGTAACGACATACTCCTTATCGGCATCGGTCTGTTGTTCGGCTGCTGGGGTTGCTGGATATATATCTGACTGTGATAGGCGATTCTATCGTTATCCATTGCACTCGATGGCCGGTCGTTGGTCTCCTGCAATCTTCTGCTAAGCCGTTTCTCCGCTTTGGCCATCGCTGTTATAGCTGCAAATTTCTTCAGCAATGTGTACCTACGAAACGCTCGCTGGATTGTTAACGCTGCGTTCCTCGCCTTTACTCCTCCGTATTTTCGCTCCAGCATCTCAATCTGCTTGTCCAAAAGATCTTGCGAGAGCTCGTACCTGCGGTAGGAATCACATAACTAACGTTTAACGACGGCGCAGGAGACAACATCTCCGTTTCTTTGGATAACAAATCGATAAAATTTAATAAACTGATTGAACGATGATTTTCAATGTTAAACTCAGCCTTTGTAGTGTTAATAAACGATTCATTTATTCTCATTTCTGAACACAATAATTGTCAGCGATGTAGTTTACTTTACTACGGTTTATACTACTACGAATGCTCTCGCGATACTGATATAGCACGTTGAACAGAGTTTAGTTAAACGTTGGTTACGTCTGACGGCAGTCGAGTCAGATAAAAGAAACGAGCCAGTAACACATTGTGTTTCAAGATAACGATTATAATTATTATTATCTTGTTGATTGTAGCAACAAAAAAAAAAGAATTTCCCAGCAAAAATTTGAATCTCTCATTTACAGTATCACCGAATCCGAAATTTTCTTTCATAAAGTGAGAATGAATTGCAAAACCGGAAAAAAAAAAAAAAATAAGAAAATCAGTTTGGAGGTGCAACGGTAGTGCGTGGATGCACTAATGATTACTTGAGTATACGGGTGGCTATATCGCGTATAACATTGAGAGAATTTGCTGACGTGAAACTAATTACTGCTTACGTGGCTGTGGCGTCGCGTTTATTTAAACTCGTGCAAATATAAACGAGAAAATAATATGTTTCTTTCTTTTTTTTTTTTTGTTTGTTTTTTGTTTTATTTTGTTTTCTACCTCGTGACTCTAACCCGTGAGACCTATACGTATATACCCATACGTGTGTATGTGTAAACATACCGCAAGTGGTAGCAATTACATTCGGCATTATAAGTCGTCGTCGTCGCAATAGTCACGTGGTTGAAATTATAATGTTAGAATGTTTGATCCACGTGGGACCCAATAACGCAAGTTCAAGACCATAATTGACATGTGAAAAAGCGAAGAACGCTTTCTTACTCTGAATTCTATCTCTCAAATAGCAAAATTTATTCCTGCAGTGTACAGCCGCCGTTACTACCACTAGCAATTTGTCCCGAAACCCGCGAATGTTTAATCCAGTGGATGTTGTAGCTGTGTGTGTTGACTTGTCCTCGTAAAGTGCCCAATCCACTATCGCGGTTCTATACTTTGAAATTCAACGTTCAACGTCAACGAGAAGAAATCGTCCGAAGAAACTCTTCTTCGAATCCAAGAAAAAAATACAAAAATCACTCACGCATTTTGAGCCCTGCATCGCTTCAGGACGTCTCCGTTTCTCACTGATCCTTTCTTGTGCAGTGGTTGCTGATATGACGACTGGGGTTGCCCGCCATAACCCTGGACCATAGCACCGTAGCTTTGAGGCTGTGAGCTGTTGTATCCAGCGTGCGGAAATGCCTGGGTTGTTGCAGTCGGATACGAAGTGTGGATGTAATTCTGTCCCTGTATATATGACTGTCCTGTTATGTACGAAGTAGAGAGCGCCGACTGACTTCCGGTTGAATACATCCCGTGGGAACTTGCAGCACCGTGAACTTGCCCGAGACTTGCACTGTGCGATGGCCTTTCCATTTTTTGTGGAAAACTGAAAACAGTAATAGAAGAAAAAATCAATAACAAGTTTCCACGTTGATGTCTCTGTCGAATAAAATTTTTCAACCGAAGCTCAGCTCTTTCAGTTTTTCTTAAGCCCACCGGACGGAAGAGGGTTAAAGGCTTTTTAAAGGGTTTTTTTTCTTTTTTTTGGGAACGTTATCGACCCCATGAGGGTTGCTATCCCATTCATTTCGTCAAGCTGCTCGAGCTTCCTTTTCCGCATTCCCTTACCTCCCCGTCATCGTTCTTACTGATCAGAGGATGAACGTCATTGTCAAAGTTTTGTGGTCTAATAAAAGCGAAGTTGAATCCCTGAATCTGTAATTTCGATTTGGTAGAAGAGGCTAAGAGAATTCTAATCCAATTTCAGTAGACGAAAAAAGAAAGGAGTTAAAAGTAGAAGAAAAAAAAAAAAAAAAACTCTTTACATCACACTTTCAGAGGATCAAGCTGACTGACGATCATAGAGAAGAACAAAGGCATAAAGAGGAGGAATAAAGCTGGTGGGCTTTTAGTCCAGAGTACGCCTTTGTTCGGTGTATGAATTAAAATACGATTTCCCAAGGTTCCCGCTTACTACAGGCTATAGGCTACTTATACCTCTTCATTCCTCTTCAAGATCCGAGTCTATAACTTCTTTCCCCCAGAACGGATATACGAACTATCCCATACGCGCTCCAAAGTCTAAGGATATTTTAAAAAGGTTTATCAGCAATTGGTTTAGTCAAAATAAAGAACGTGATCCGATAGGCAACAACCGAAGATAAGGGCGCTGCTCGAAGAGATGCATGTACCACGTTCCTACAATGTGCCAATGTGACATTAACACGTCCTTATCTCGTTTAAATAACGAGAGAATTGTGATACACGATATACAGATTAAGGCAGGCATATGCAATAAGAGTTGTTGAATTACTTAATGAAAAAAAAAAAAAACATGTGTATGATAAAATGGCGTGAAAAACTAATAGAACAGAGAATAGAACCACGAAGAGACCATATCAAATGGATGCACATCGTTTTTCCAAACCGTATATTTGTTATCGACAGGACACAGCGATATTGCCGTATCAACTTGGCTACAGCTCTGCCGGACTGGTGGCTGGGACTTTAATATCCGTTCAAAGTAATTGGCGAACGTAATTTCCTATCTCCAGTACGTATACTTTTGTTTCCGGTATGGAATAACACGCATGTCAATTTAGAGTTTGCTGAAACGAC
Source organism: Macrophya alboannulata (assembly GCA_949628255.1). Taxonomy (NCBI): domain Eukaryota; kingdom Metazoa; phylum Arthropoda; class Insecta; order Hymenoptera; family Tenthredinidae; genus Macrophya; species Macrophya alboannulata. Next base: position 1,919,415 of record OX451211.1, on the reverse strand, counting down.
GATGATAACGAACCACCAAGATATCGCCTTTTTACATACCCAACGAGAAATCCTGATACACAAATGATCATTTTGATGTATTTTTTTCTAAACCACTGATGGACCGACTATCCGAATCACTTGAATAAATTTTTTCTGAACAGGAACTAAACTTTCAGACTTTAGGCATTCGAGTTCGGTACCGGACACCCATCCGTAGGACTCAACTTCTGGCGGTTGACTGAAGGAAGCAGCAACTAGGAGCGCAGCTGTCCTTAGAAAGGCCCCCTTCAAGGGCAGCACCAGAAGCATACCTAAATACTAAAGAAAAGGCGCCAGTGGTAGTAGAGAGGTAGATGGCCCAAAGGTCTAACACATGTCTGTCAGCAGGTAGTTGCGTTCAGAAAGGGGAGTCTGGTACCCATCCTCAAACTAGACACCGTACATCCAGGAGTTTTGCATCGCGGAGTGGGAAATTTTTTTTTCTGTTTTGGTTTCGAAAAACCGTCCGAAACTGCAAACAATCGAATAGCTGATAGAACCCTGTTGCAATTTCTCGAAGTCGATTCTGGCAGCAACTAAATAACTTTGTCCGTTGAACTCTACTCTGTTTATTGCGATAAGGGTGAATTCGAAACAGGCTCAAGATACACCGGGAATAACTCTTGAGTACCTGTTTTGATGAGTACCTACTTTTAGAGTATCGGTATATAGCGGCTATGTATACACCACTTATGCGTGAAAGATTGTACGAACTCATATTATATTTTAAGCTGCACCAGCACTAGCAGCGGTTCTTTATACTTTGAGAGTCTTGAAACTGATCATTCGATAGTCTCATAAAAGAGGGTCGCAGTGCTTGATCCGATTTATGCCCGAGTTTCTTCCAGCGGAATACAACCGGCGATAAATTTTTTTCTTTATTTTTAAATTTTATACTATTTTCGTGGATTTAGTTAAATGAACTTTTGCCGAAGATGGAGGGACGCGGGAACATCTGCCCAAGGTGCTGCTGCTGCTGCTGCTCCAGCAGGGTGTTTGTATCTCGTGGCACGTTCCCCATACCCGGCCAGTTTCTTCCTCATTCGATATAATGTGTAGCTCCGTTTCCTTTCATCCTCATTCCCCGACTCTCTCATCATCGGCAACACATGTTCACCTAAATCGCACCTGGCCAAAGATTTTTATGAAAAGAACGTCTTCTCGTCTTAGGTAGGTAGGTAGTTGAGTATAGGTAGACAGGCATAGGAAGATCGGTAAAAATAAAAATAAAATAAGATTGGGCAGATGTTCCGAGAAAGATGCAGTCCGCACCTGCATTTTGATCATTGCAGGAGCCATTATACTGTCGCACATATTCGTCTGAAACCTAAGCAAAGCGATTTCGTTAACTAGAATAACGATATTAGTTAACGGACTGTCGATTAGCCTAACGATTTTTTCTACAAACTAATTATCAGCGCAGTATCGTGTACAGTCGTTTTTGGAAACAGCATTAAATCCTCGAACGGTAACTTTCCACTCTTCGGCTTTTAGTTTTTCACATATATACCGACCCTCGTGCAACTCTTACGACAACTAGACCCACGGGTCAGGTAATCCGCTCATTGTTAGTGCCGAGCAAAATGGTCCTTTAAACCTTTAAAGGACCGTCTATAGCCTATTTCTGAATAATAAAACGCCCGTGGATATCAGGACTCGGTTGGGGATCCTTTTTTTTTCCACGGGATTTCCAATTATACTTAAGTTAAGCGAATCCGTAATGGCGAAATCCAGATATGGACAGTTATTTGCTTGTGACGTTCGCAAATGTTCAAACGTTTGGTGTTTCTCGACGATTAAGAACGTTTTCTCATTTCATAGTGTTTTTTTTTTTTTTTTTTCGGCAATGAGATCGAGTCGATTTACTGTGATTCGACATGAAATGAGATGGATTATTATTTCTGATTTCTTTTTTTTTTTCTTGTTTTCACCGAATGTTGGTGGTTGTGTTATTTTATACTCTCAGACCATGAATGTCTCGGTGCGAGTGTGCGGCCATAAGGCATAAAAAACATCTGCCCAGTGTGTAGCACGTGTCCAACACTCAGCCCCTTCCATAGCCTGGCTACACACGGCCAGCAGAAGAGAGTGACTCATCACGTCGTGGCACACGCGCGAACGATAACCAGATGATGCTACTAGCAAGAAGAAGAAGAAGGCTAAGAAGAAGAAGAAGAAGAAGCCGCAAGACACTCGACTCGACCCTCAAAAGAAGAAGAAAAAAAAAACGGAGAAAAAAAAAATTAAGTTTTGAAGTCGTAAACGAAAATAGGTTAAAGGCTAAAATATTTATTAGTGAATTTGTAAACCGAGAGGAATTGGTGCTTCCGGTTCTTTTGCTGCGAGAAGAGCGCGTCTCGTTTTTGGATGCTTCTCGCAACGAACCTGCAATTCCTTTGCAATTTGTGTTGTTCCTATGAATTTCCTGAATCCCAGATTTTTTTGTTTTTTTTACAGTTTCATGTATCCTACTGACAATGAGCCTCGGCATCAGGCACTTCCACCTACACTCGAGACAAACCCTTAGACTATGTGACTTCAGGTTCTAGTGGTTCACCTGGCACTTAGACACGTGCGACGACGAAGGCCTTCATGTAATATATCGTGTCGTGTGTCTCTCGTGATATTTTATTCTCTCTTAACTCCGACAGAGTGACTTTTTTCGGTAATATACCATATTTGGTAATCGGGCACAAGGATGGATACCTGTAAAGGTAAACGGATGCGGAAACAGCTGTTGCGTGTATTAGATTCTCACTGGATGATCAAAGCGCGGTGATCGACCGGACGCGTGACGCTTCTCTAAGATTTCGGAAATGATTTAGAACTTGAATTTCTTTTTTTTTTTCTTTTGTGTTTGATCTATTCAAACCACGATCCAACCTTGATCTGTTTGTAAGATTGAAGTTAAACCTTCCTCGGGAATCATTCGCCAACCTGATAATCCGGTCTGACGTATGAAACAGTCAGTTTTCACAAAGACAAGTTTCTCAAATGTTAAACAATTTTACCGGTTCGCGATAGTAACGAAAACACGAATTACACGTATATGTGTAATACATATACGTATGCCCAGTTCTATACGGTAAACTGGCTTATATACGTTTTTTGCCTTCGAGTTGAAACTCTCAACTTTTACCAGGTCCTCGATGTGCTCGCGTGTAGTCGGCTTTATTAACACTGGTTACCCCAGTACTGGTATAATAAATTGACAAACATTAGTCTAAGACGTTGATCATGACGAGTAAAAAACTTTCCACGTATGTATGTAGTGCCTACTTAAACTCGGTGTTTATTATAACCACATAAACCTGCACGTAGTTATTAATTGCCACTTCTGACCCCTGTTCGATGGCCGTAAAATCAGAACGTTTAATATTAATTTAGTTGACAGAAAACGCGTACCCACACTCTGTGACAATCCTTTGTTCTACTGACACAGATATATCGTTTTCAAACTCCGTCTATAGCGCGGACTATTACCACCGTCAACCCTTTATGCCTTTCTCTGGACGATCCAGTGAACAAACTAATTCATTTAACACAGGATCATCATCCTGCACGCGATATATCGATGGTTCGTGCACGTGCCTCTTGTGCCACTTATTTCATGATGCTATATGGTCTCTGCTTACTAAACAAGTGGAATATCGTGGGAGTAGATAAGTGAAATCGTAAAACTTAACCCTTCGTTGTCAGCCTGGGTGAAATTCACTTGGCGCCCAACTTTGAAATCGGTGGAGATTCGTTTTCGAACATGTTATCATTTTATTTTTTTATATAACAACTATTTGACGATGTTCGAAGTATGTTCCATAATTTTTTGGACCCAATCGAAAAGATAGTTTTCACACGACAAGCATTTGAAAATGATTTATAATATATAATGATTTATATAATGATCGAAATAGACCAAGTTGATACAAACTCCTGTAGTGCTGCAGTAACTACCGTTCGTTCTGGTCAGCGAACGAACGTACGGCATGGCATGGCATGGGCATCGGGTTTCTAGCTATTGATCGGACCTGTCGGACACAGAGAGTCGGTACAAAACATACACAGCATGTTTCCCCGCACCAGTTTTTCCCGTAATTGTATAGTCCTGATGCGATAGCTCGAATGTACAAACTGTGCAATTCTTCGCAGGGGGACACCGGAGCAAAACCCATGTGCACTTTTGAGCCCACACGTGCTTTCCGTTAGTGGTACTGTGGACGAGGTGCGACCATATTCAACCGTTCCAGTTCTTGGTTTCCGTGATGACCACAGTCCAGTTACGGCTTCGTTTCGTTAATAGATTCACTTCATGACGGACAGAGACCGAGAGGTGAAATTCGGTTGTATGGAAAATACAGAATTTAGATGAGGAATGGCACTCGTCACCGTTATTCAAACTCGTGTCGACGTCTGAAGGTCGATGAGAATAATTCTTTACGATACCTTGATCTCGATATTTGAAGCATTAAACAAAAAATGTTTTCATGAAATGAAGAAACGATCATACTTATAACTTTACTATCGAATTTATTCTCAAATCGGAAACCATTACCGATAACCTGCGCAGTTGAGGCGCAGAAGCTTGGTGGTTAATTATTATTGAGCAATTAAGAACCGTTGATTACCATTAACAGCAAAACCGACTAGATATTATATTCTTGCTTGAAATAATTTACTTAGCAAGCGTGAAGCTAAACCGTTTTATTAATACGATGATTATCGCTATACCAGTAATTACTAAGACCGCACCGTGCGTTGTAGTAATATAGTGGTATATTTCATCTTGTTTTTCTTCTCTGTAGGTACTATTTATACGAGTATATATCCAGAGGCCTGTGCGTATATCCATCAAAAAATAAAACATCAAAGGGGGAAAAGGGAGGGTAAACAATAAAGAAAAACGAATAAAAAAATTGAAATAAAACAGAATGAAAATGAAGAACTACCTGACCAAAATAGGACAGTAAAGACATATCCTCGCCCACCCAAAACTTCGATGTCAACAACACCAGATGTTTTTGCCTTTCAGTTCGTTTCGTTGGTTGGTTGGTGGTGACTGTAGTACCACTCGGTGTCTTGACACTGCTGCAGCAGTAGCAAACAACCTTTCATCGATCTATAGCTGTAATATATATATATATATATATATATATATATATATATATATATATATATATATATATATATATATATATATATATATATATATATATATATATATATATATATATATATATATATATATATATATGTGTGTATATTTTTCCCCACCGTAAGGCTTAGCCTGCGATTTTAGTCACGTGATCGAATTGATTGTCCGTCCTGTTTTGACGGTGAAGTAGGAGGACTGCGTTCAATGCGTTAGACGAAATTGTAACTTCCGGTTAATCACTTCCGTTGAGCGTCAATGAGCGGCGGCCATTTTTGTAATATGTGTGTACACATATATATTTATATCTACTATATTATACGTATGTATATAATACGACGACAAAGTTATAGTAACAGATAGTAACAGCTGCAGCACATCACGGCGACAGAGCGCTGCAGCACAGTTATGGACGCGAGAGAGGAGGCATCCTTTCAAAAGATTATAACTTAAATGAATTTAGCACAACATGGCGGCATGACTTGCCATATAAAGGCATAGATATTATGTAATCGAGAGTTGGCGATGGAGAGTATATAGACGTGAATAATTATGGTAAAGAGTGAACGTTGGAATCGCAGCCTCTGATCGGTGGCGGCACTGATGTGAGTCCAGTACGGGTCTTGGTTTATACACCAAGGTTTTCTTTCACCGAGTTACCCTGAAACTCAGGGACGATATAGGTGTATGTATAGTGGACTGTTACATATGTGTATGCTGCAGTTATCCAAATTTAACAACGCAGATTTTTACCGTTACCTAAACCACCGACTAATTACGCGGTGTTAACACCTGGCTGACTTATTCATCTTCTCATTCTTATCCCCTTCCTCGGTTTTCCTGTTTGTTATAACATAACAAATGGCCAATGAGATATCGTTGCTAACTGGCCACTCGCGTGAGATTACGTAACGAAAACCACCACGGTACACGTAACGATCGTGTTAGCGTCAGGAAACACGGCCAGAACTCTTGAATATCGTTCTTTGGGGGGAAACACGGTGCTTTCCTACCTCGACGTGGATCGTTCAATGAATTTGTAGTCTGAGATAGACGGAGATAAGGAAGCTCATAGCTACACGAGGAACTTGACTACCTCGTTTCGAAGCTTTCCTTTGTCGACTGTCGAGTTGATTGCCAGTATTGTTGCTCCCCATGCTAATTAAATAATTAACTTATAAACCAAGCAGGTATAAGCGTCGCCGAAGAGAGTGTGACGAATTCACATACCATTTATGGATCGAGACTCTAGGTAGCACGGTCTTAAACAGTTTGTTATTCAAGCCGATGCTTTGGCAGTAAGATACATGCGTGTATTCCACTACTTCTTATCCGTTGACCAATAAAACAATACTTTAATTGTACGTGTGTGTATTTGTGTTTTTGTTTCTGTGTGCTCGTGTCGACCCCATCCATCCACAAACACGAACCCACAAGCCAGACTGCATATACGCGTCATGTTAAGAACGTAACTGTACATTAACCAAGTTGATATAATCCTTCGCTCTATGCATGTATTTTCATATTCTAACCACAATTTTGTACAGGTTAAACTTCCGCGATGTTATTATTTCTCGCGGCGATATTCGATCCCTAAATTTTATACGGGTATATAACCAACTGGATTACACACCGCACCGTAACGTGTTCATTGCAATAGGAAAAAAAAGAAAAGATCCTCATAAAAAAATCCGTGCCACAATCATCCTACCCAAGTTTAACCATTGCATGTTGCTGCACAGTAGAGAAACGTATTACGTAATAGCGTCCACTAATTGAGGTATATAAATTGCCTTGCAGTACTGAAAAGAAACCATTAATAGAAGTGGCTGGTCTTGATCTGACCAGGTCAGTACATAAGCGGTAAACGATCCATACTTTATTTAGTTTTATGGAATGTTTACTGTCAATTGACGAGTGCTATTGGCAAATAAGAGTGACGGTTTCCTTAAAGTGAACCAATGGACTCCTGTCTTGTTTTTAGTCAGCTAAAGTTAAGAGGTAGGCGTTTATCGGCCCAATTTTGGAATAAAAAAGGGTGAGAAAATACCGATGCATGAAGGCAGTGGGTGTTGAATATCCTAGCTGGAGTCTCGACCTGACGACTCTCTCCTGGACCGTAACTACTCTCGTAGTTCGTGAACTTTGATGAACTTTAGTTGTCCTAACCATTTGGTGGTTGTATTGATGATGATTTTGCACTGCACTGCATCCTGCCGGTCTTCTTTCTCGTTGTTCCATAACCGTTACACCGAACATATTTTATCGTTCACTTGTTTAAATAAAAAAACAAAGAGGAAAGAAATTTTCTTCTTTTATTATAATAACATAATATCGTATTTAATTTTTTTATACACGGGATATCACAATTTATCTTTGGGTTCGTTCGCAGAACTGTATAACTTAATAACAAGGAAAATGTGATTCAGTCCTGCTGAAGCACCGGAGGATATTTATTCATGATAAAAAAAAAAAAAAATAAAATAAACAAAAAAGAAACGATATATTTTCTTCAGTTTTTAGTTTTATTTATTTCTAGACATGGTCGAGCTCGTTCTGCTCCTTGGAAACTGAATACATGATAGTATATGTAATTCTGTATCATTATCGGGTTAATGGAAGGCTCTTGTCACACGTTATTTGTACACGAGAAACTGGGTCAACTCGCACGATTTCAAGTTGTCACTGTTCAGTTGAAGGCCAGTCAAGGTATACGTTAACTCGGGTCAACCAGTGCCAATTTACACTTTCGAAATTAAAACGCCAAAACAGCAACGGGACATTACAAATGATAAAAAAAAGCAGGAACAGCTCAGTTAACTAACTCGCGGAATCCAGAAATGACGATATTTTGAATTGTCGTTTGCTTTTTAAGATGTTTCAAAACTCCGCGGCTACATCCTAGTCAGGACCTCCGATAAAAAACGCGTGTTAAAAAACATATCCTCCTATCAACGACTCAATCCCCATAATTTTTTTTTCTCCTCCTTCTCGAACACCGCATATCGCTCTACACATTTGCGATGCCTATTTACACACACTGCACACGTCACGCAATACTTGACCGATTGAAACGGCTCTCGTACAAGATCACAACATGACACTGTCCGCTACACACTCACAGTAGTTTATTAAAGACTTTTGCGAGGCTCGGTCAACCGGACTGAGTGAGAAGCCGAGAGAGGGAGAATCGAATAGGTTAGCTATAGTGGGGATAGAAAATCTACTCCCACTATCGATAAAAGCTTGGTTCCTACTCTATCCTATATATAGATTATTTCCAATATTCGTCCTTCAACTTGGCACACATAAAATATCGCACGGTATTTTTAATCCTCAAATAATTTTGCTATTTTTTTCCCCCAAAAAGTAAATTTTTATATAGAAATACCCACCAAACTCGATTGCATCACTTGTTCAACACGATTTACCTAAATGTTAATAAAATGCTGTACAAGATTCGGACTAAATCAGTGATGTGCTCGATTCTGATGCGCTAACAAAAAGAGTAACTGACTGACTGACTGAAAATTACACAAAGAAAATAATCACGAAGCCGTAGTAGCTGGAACGGTTTCGGTCGATGAGACTGACCTTCCATGCGCTCGTATGCGTGATTATACATACGACATGCTCTCTTTTGCGCCGGATTAGTTGACCATTAAATGAGACAACTGCTGTATGAAATTACAACGTTCGACCACTCATGAGTGACTATAAAGAGACCTCCAGAATGCTTGGCTCTTGGTTATCGAAGAGGTTCAACTATCAACTTCGCCCCTGATGGTGGAGCTTTTTGAATGTGAACGGTGCAGCTTCTGCATCAGGAAAATGTATGCAGGAATCTTCGACAAGCTAAGAACCGCTTGACCCAGTAATCCATGAATAGAAACTACTAGACTTGCAGCAGTACGAGGGTTTCCCCGTTCGGAAAATAAGTCACGTTACGTTACGTGTTGTCAGTGGCGGCGTGCAGTGTGGACAATTATTTATTGCAGTATAAGAGAACGAATTTCTCAAGTCAAAATGTACGGAGTTAACTTTTCAAGGATTTGTTTCTTTTGCGGTGTAGAATGACCGTTGAATTGGTTTAGGTTAGTGCCTTTCCCTCGTAGCTGCAATATCGAATCACGAACTTGTCCCGAATACCTATATGCACGTGGATGTAACGTGAATTTAAGCTTGCTAGTGTCGTTTAAAAGCCTGACTATGTACTGTACTAGTAGGAGATAAATTCACGGCACGAATTAAGCGGTGGCCCCATTGTTCCCGATTTGGAACAATCGATATTGTATTTTGCTATATAGCTGCTATACTACTTCCGTACGAAATTAGATCGTTAAGCTGTTTTATTACATCAAACGTTGGGCCCGAATCGGGGTCAGACTATGAAGATGCTTGATTAGTACTGTCCGTGCATAGCGAGAAACTAACAATAACTAATTCAAGATTAAGGTAAAGAAAGAAAAAAAAGGAAAAAAAAAAAGAAAGATAGAAAGAAAAAATATTAAAAAAAAAATCAAAGAAACTAGGCTAAAACCTAGGAACCACTCTAAATCTGGCCAAACTGTGTATATATATCGTACTCTCTAATTTCCACAAGCCGCGAAATTGGATGAATTATACAAACTATGTACAACTCGTGTTTCATGAATAAAAATCACTACAGCGTCGTGCTGCAGTCATACCAATAAAGATACTAATTTTAAAAACGACGATATGGCTAGTCGTCGTGGGTCGTTCGAATCGCCCACGCTTCAGCTAGGCTAACGGATTATTTAGAAATCCTCAGATTACGCACATCCTGGATATAATGTTGATATTCAGATACGAGTATACGTCATGAATATATCGAATCAGCGTCACAAAGATCGTCTCAGGGGCTTTTGTACACGATCTGAGTAAAACTCACAAACGCGATTCGTAGTTTCTCCAAAACCACAAAACTTATCGGAATGAAATTTTGGGGATTGGTGACTTATTTCGGTAGAAAGTAACCGAGTGTTCTGTTTTTTCAAAATTTTGAAAAAAAAATTTGGAAATTTTGAAAATTTTGAGAATTTTGAAAATTTTGATAAAAGTGAAACACTCAATCATTTTTTACCGAAATAAAGAAGTAATCCCCAAAATTTCATTCCGATCGGTTGTATGGTTTTGGGGAAACTACGAATCTCATAAAGACCGGACAGGATATTCGAGAGTATCTTTGCATGAATGGTTCTTTTTTTTTGTTTTCTTTTTTTTTTCTATCAGAAAGTTGGAATTGCAAAATAGGAAAAAGACAAGATTGAAAGAAAATACTCGACGCTAAAACATTTCCTTAAATAATCAACTACCTACTACCTTCCTTTAACTCTTGCATACAAATGCTGGTTTACAGCTAAAGTCCATAGCGTGTCAAAGAACCGCTTCTCAATGTTAAAACCGTGTTTGTTATGCTGGTCGAATGTAGGACAGTTGATAGTAGCTACAGCCAGGTGACTATTTGAACTTTATATAGGTCCGTGAACTTAGTGGTATTCTAGGCGTTATCTACAGATTTTTAAATTCCGTAATACCAATAACTGGTTGATTGATTAATTAATTTCGCATGTGTTAACGCAGTAGGACCCAAAGATGACGAAACTCTAATACACCGTTTAACTCACACCTATGTAAGAGTAGGTGTGTTTAGGTCTATTCTACGCCTATACCAATGTTGTAGGAAAAGTAAAAGTTTACAATCGAGTGAAAGTTAACAACTAGTTAGGACAGAGGCGTAGCTGCCCATATAGTCGCGAGATTCTCTTCCTCATCGCAAAACTTACACGTGATACTCTAAGTTAGTATAGATATTACGATTTTCCTTCATTATCAAAGTATGTTATTGCTGCACAATCACCATTTTGTTGTAAAAAAACAACAAAATCACAAGTTTGGAACCTTTTTGAAGAAAAAAAAAAACAGGGAAAAATTTTTAACCGCTGTACCGATAGAAAAATAAAAATAAAATAGTACACCGACGTTATAATTCGCGCTGTATTTAAAATAGACCGCATGACGTAACGCGTAAATATTCGCTGAAATAAGAGTTTGTTTTTTTTTCTTCTTTTCTTTGTTTTTGTTTGTTGTTTTTCTCTATCCCTTGGTTCGGATTTTTAGAATTATATTTTTATAACGATTTTTCAATGTTTACAAGAGATATAAACTACCGCAATAACACATCGTCTATACGTAGGTATAGTGTTTTAATTGTACATATTATACAGCTACACTGCTATGAACAGTATACATATATCTAGGTATACATCCAATTTGTATTATACACGCTGTTTATTTTTGTCTTTTTTGTTTTTATTTTTTTTTTATCTTACACAGACAATAGTAGATAATCACCTACCGGGTTATTTGTTACACAAATATATCTTAGTGCAATACTCAATTCATTATACGTTACGAGAGACTAAAAAAAAAAAAAAAAATATATATACGTACGTACGTAATGTATACAACGATAACAGCAATTGCTTGACGTTTAATAAGCTGCAGTAGTCAAAAAAGAAACCGAAGAATTATGAGAAATCGTTTTAAACAAGCTTGATATGATTATTGTTAATCAGAATCCATCTTTAGGAGATATCATATCAAATTCGAAAGTGTTTTTTTAATTGAATGTATTTTTTAGTGAATCGAATCGTAAGGCATCGATGATAATAAATTCTACGAGATGATATTAATTGCAGATAAAATTACTAACGCAGTTTTCTGATCATCGTTATTTATTTATTTTTTTCGTTTTTTATCTACCAGAGGAGAGAAAGTACGACCTTATCTACCGTTGAACTTGTCTACTGCGAGAGAGTGGCACACTCCAATTAACCAATGCGAAACCTTGCCAACTATATACAAATTATACCACATATATCTATATATAACACTGCGATACGCCGCGTATGCATATATGCCTACTTGTGATAGTATAGTAATCGCGTTTTTTTTCTTCTGTTTATTGTATACGATGAGTCACGAGCACCTGTTCTTTTATCAGTGATTCGAATTCGAATTTCGAAGCAGAACTTTATAGGATAGTCTCATTTTCAATAAGACTTTAGCTCGATCACGTCATGGGCTAATTCTGACCAAACTTAATTGACATAACTTGTTTATTTGTCGTTTTATACGTTCCACTATCATCCGAGGATGGGCTGATTATACGTATTGCCATTCTATCGTTATCTGTTTATACCGCTACTGCAATTGTGATGCGTGCAATTCGATTCGTGATCGTATATTAAACTCGCTTTGCATAACTATGAGAAAGTTATTCGTGTTCAGACGTTGTGATTCTTTTTTTTTTTTTTTTTTTTTTTTTTCGTACAACTTTCCACAACGCGGCGACGTTGTATATCGATGTAAATGCTTAAATAAATCATTAAAATCGAATAATCATACAGAATTACAAATATACAGCTGTGAAAGGGAATTCAAAGAACACTGTGAAATTTTTTTTTCTTCAAATAATGGCCATTATATATTTGCTTGCTAATTTATTGACGCACTGTTTGAACTTATCACGTCATTTGAAAACCTCTGATAATCTCACTGTTAAAACTGATCCTTGAAACGGCACTTCAACTTTTCAAATTCAACACTTTTGGCGATATGACGTCCGGACTGTGTGAACATCAACAGTAGTGCCGATTGCCAGCGTTTGATGGTTTAAGCATGACTGGATTATCTGGTTGGTGTTGGTCGGTTTACCACTACCTCATTCTTTAGAACCACGCTAAAATCCCCTTCTCCTTTTTGCCAGACAGTATACACTGGGTACTGTTCGCTTTACTGTCCACACACCGAGTGGCATATCGCTGCAGACACGAGTAGTCAGGTATTATAAGTAACTGCCAGCATAGTGCTGTGCAGGTTTTACGGTATGTCTGGACTGATTTTTCCACTCAACCACTTTGACTAATTGCACAACGCAGTTGGTTTTTTTATTTTTTTTATTTATTTTATTTTTTTTTGGTCACAAAAGGCTGGCTTCCGACTTTGTTCAAAATCTATTGTAAAAATTCGCGCAGGGTGTGAGACGTACTCTTTATTCTCTCTCTCTCTTTTTTTTTTTTTTCTCCAAACTTGAAGAATCGAGAGGCTCTCTAGTGCAAAGAGTAGCTGCGTGCGTCTGCAGTAGCCGAAATAATTTTCTACACGGATTTTCTCTCTCCCTATGTCTGGACACAGAATATTCTTGCATGACAACGTTATACGCGTATAGTTCTTTTTAGAATCTAGTTTTTTAAAATAGAATTTTCAGTTCAGATACGAAGACTTGGGGGGAAATGGAGAGTTAAGGACCGCGTGCAGCTTCGTATCTTATTCCCCCCCCCCCCCCCCCCCCCCCCAAATTATTTTTTCTTTTTCTTTTTTTGATTCTAAAGAAACTTGGACGGTATCCAAAATCGCTTTGCTCTTGCATATATACTGAGTCTTGAGACTCGCGACGGGGAGGAGGCAGGCGAGGGGAGGGGGGAGGCAGTTCACACGGTGTTTCTAGACGTTTAGAAATTCATTCTTCCACTTTTTTTTGTTTTTGTTTTTGTTTTTTTATTCTCTTGTTCCTGACTTTGCTGTGTTTTTTTTTTTTTTTTCTTCATTGTCATCGATTCTAAACGCGGATAAAACAATTACAACACGCATTATATATAGTATTTATGCAAGAAGAAGGAGAAAAACAAAAACACATTATTAATCCTTGGGGCTATATACTTGGGTATATGTATAATAAGTTTCGTCAATGTCAGTTGCGCGCTACTGTTCAACCGTATCATTTAATTTCCTAAATTTAGGATAGATGAGAATTTTTATATAGTATACTGCTGCTGTACTGATATCCGTCGATAATTCGATTTGACTGTGAAAGGAAAAAAAAAAAGAAAAAAATAAGAGGAGAAGAGAGGCAGAGAAAACGCGAAAAAAAAATTATTCTCGGCCTACTACCATTCGTCGATTTTAAAATTGGTTTATAAGATTTTTTGTTTTCTTTTTTCACTCGAATATCGTAACAATCTTATTTTTTTTTTCAGACACTGTATATACAGTGACGTGTCTTCTTGCGGATTTCTGGACAGAAATTATATGTATAGTATATATATATATACATATATAGGTATATAGAGTAGAATCAATATTGGTTCAGCAGTGACATTACGGTTTGGTTGACTTTTTTTTTTTTTTTTTTAAGCGAGTTTATAACACTGTACGTCTACGTCTTGTGTATAGGAATTATTTTCAAATGGGTTAACGTGATATACCTGCTATACTCGTATCACATCCTTTCTTAATCCTTTCTTATTCTTTTTGGGATTTTTTTTTGTGTGTGTGTGTGTTTTTTTTTCGTTTTTGGTTTCATTTGTAAAGGATGTCATTGAACGACGTGAGAAAAATGTTTGATTATTTTTTTTTTCTTTTTTTATACTTGCTGCAATTAGACGAAAGAAAATCAACCGGCGACCTCGTTCCATAATAAATTTTTCCTACACACACACACACACGCACACACACGCACTGCAATTGAATAGACATATCACCGAATTGAATTGAATTAATACACGAAATCTAGATAAGAAACGAGAAGAGAAAATGAAACGAGAAAATAAATAAGCCGCAAAACTAGAGAGAGACAGAAAAAAAATATATGAACGAACAAAAAACTGTATAAAAACGAGAAAAGATTTGATCAGCTTTCTACATCCTTATGGTTACGTATAAAAGAATGTTTTCTTATATAGTTCAACTCGCGGCTACTGTTTCATGTCTTTGAAAACTATAATATACAAACTTGTAAACCATAGTTCAAAGCTCATAATAATGTGTATATAATGTATAGAAAGTTGAACTGTGACAAGATTTTTTTCGGATTTTTTTTCACTTGTTTCTTCAACAACAAATTTTGATATTCGAATTGAAAAATCAAATTAAATAATTAGGCTAATATTATTTCTGAGAGATGTGATCAGTGATATGAATAATAATCTATGGTATGTATATTGAAAATAAATCACTATTATCACCGAACTTAAATCGTTCATATACATTAGATATAGATATCACCTAACTTTTTGCAACAATCATCACAATTGAGATCGTCTAGAGATTCGAATGAAGTTAGAAAATGATCTTACTTCACAAAGATTTACAACGAGCTATGACGATCGCGGTCTAGGTCTTGACCAATATTATTAATTATTAAATATACTGAGTAAAAACCGAGAGAATTACATATTCCGTATAAGTATATATGCGTATACGTATATATGGAGATGTATGGAGATAGATGCAAAGATAAGAAGAAAAAAAGGCTATATATAGTTAATATACAATTAATATACACAAATTTAGTCACACGTACACGTATATACCTAAATTTTTGCAGATATTTTTTTTTTTCTAATATCCATACGGTTTCTTTTTTTTCTCTCTTGCTTTTCTTTCTCCTATATAATCGTATACGTAAATTTATATATTCTAACGGCGAATCGTTGTAGTGTATAGAATAAGGCATCATATATACATAGGATCTTATATACATGTGTATATGGAGAATTAATAAAACACATTGAAGATTATTATCACATCGTCTATTTTACGAGTCAGGAAATACATGATCTTGGCGTTGATAATTATACCTATATCTCGTAATGATTTAGTCATAAGTTCGTGTATCAATAATTATCAGTGTGTATTGATCAAGTCCTTGAAAAATCTCACGTTCGGATGCTCGAATGAACGAGATGAATAAGTTAGCAAATAATAATGAAGAAAAAGTTAATGAATGAGAAGTAAACTTACAAAATACAGTTATTTTCTGGTATCAGATTGATGAAGAAACAAATAATAATAATAATAATGATAAAATAAATAACAAAATTTTGACGCTAATATGCAACGAGAAAGGCAATCAGATTCATGGCAATATCAGAACTTGAAACGAATCGATTATATTTAATCAATATAAAATTCGAATGTATAAAGAAATCAATTCTTTTCGATTTCAAATTATCAGATAAATATTCATGATATAGCTAGGTATATCTACCTAACTATACATATGTATACCTATAATTATTATATACAGCATTATTAGTAATTAGAAGGAAAATATATACTGTTTAGCGGTTAACTGCTATTTAATTAGCATAAAATATCTCCAAATTAAATCTGACCTATCTCGTATAGGTATTGGTACGTATAGCCTTTCGTCAAACAGTTATATTAAAAAAAAAAAAAAAAGAAAGGAAAAAGAAAGATTGTAAAACTGAAGATTCATGAAAAATAAAAATGAAGAAAAAAAACGCTTCCAATTTTTTATCGTACTTATAAAATCGTTACGAGTGTCTCACAGTCTTTAAACTCGACTACATCCTCTTATATTAGAATCTCAGACGCAGGTACTACACTAGTTTATTTTTTCTATTCGCGTGATGTGTGTGTATGTATATATGTATAGTATGTTGTATACAAAAGTCTAGGTGTGAAGATATGAATCGACTGAAAAGACACCCAGACAGTCATTTCCGAGTGTACTGTTTCTATTCTCCTCTATTTTTTTTTATTTTCTTATTTCTTTTATTTCATAGTCCATATAGTAGAGCGAACGGGTGTACAGCAGTTGTGACGTAACGTTAAATAACGTAACGTAACGTAACGTAACGTTAAGTTAACTTAACTTAACGCAACGTCACCGCGCCACGGGCTTCGCTCACGATGATCAGCTCGCCGTTACCTAACACGAAAAACCACGAATAGTCAATATTTCTAGTTCCCTTATGACGATGGGAACTAAAAGAATGGCAAAGGTGGCAAAAACTGAGTCAATTTTCTCGACTGTTTTTGAAAAGAGAAAATGAAAAAAATTACCGAACCGAAAGGACGCTTTATACAGAATAATTGAAAGTAACGGCGTCGTGTATAGAAACTCTGCACTTATCCTCTCTTATTCAGGAATCGGGTATATAATTATATACCTGTATAGTATATAACATATAGGATAAGTAGGTAAGTCCGCGGATAGTTAGACTCGATAATGCACTTAAAACGCTCGTGTACGCTGGCCTCATTGAGATAATATGCAGATTCTGAAATCGGCGAATGCCATGCAGTGTTTTATGGTCGATTCGCTATTTCCTCCGCGAGTAGATATCTCGATAGTCGTCGGTCCTATTCACATATGGAACATTCTGCAAGGGACTAATTGTCACCTGGAAGTACGATTTAAGAGGAAAAGTGTAAAATCTTGAGCGAAACTGAGATACGATATTAATTAACGATTTAAAGTAAAATCGAAACTGGTTACCGTCACTTATTAATCGAAAGGTGACAATGCTGAAGCTTCCGTGAAGAGAGAAAGAAAGAAGAATGCAAAAATAGACGTCCTTGATCGTTGTTCATAAGCTGAATTAACATTCGACTGAATGTATCATAGATATCGGTATCGAACGATCAAACTTTGGCATTAACGTTCACTTCAGATCGGCTATATACGATGACGATAAATGAATAGAATAAATGAATAAATGGTAAGAAGAAGTATGATTCCCGTGTATTTCCTCGTTCTCTTTGAATATAGAATAACTCATTAGAAAATTTGAAATTAATGCGACGGGGGTTGCAACAAGAACAACCAACCAACCAACCAACAAAAAAAAGAAACAAAAATAAAATAACCACTGCGCAAAGGAAATGAGAAAACGGGGTTAAAACATGCGGATTAAAACGTCACTGGCAGACTTTCTGCCAAAACCCACGCGGAAAATAAAATACTACTAAAAATTTAAAAGAGGGTTCAACAACTCCGCGTTAACACGGAGGAGGAGGGTGGGAGGGGGGTAAAGAAAAAGGAAAATGAAAATGGGTGGGTGGGTGAAAATTACGATTTTAATTATCCGTGCAAAGATTAGCCAAATAACAAATTTCTTATATCAGGCCCAGTTTTCTCCCCATTTCGAGCTTTTTTTTTTTTTATTACCGAAAATACCGGAACAACGAATTTTTAAAGAAAAAGAAAAAAACCGACGTCAAAAATCAAACACGATTTTTTCCAATTTTTTTTCTAAGCACATTCCGCGCGCCTGAAAACACCGCAACACAGAGCGCGCCTCTGCAGCATCGGCTTCAGTCTATCAGGATCTAAGATTTCAGATAGATTTCGATAGTACGATATTACTACACGGTTAAAGGGATAAATTTTCGGATTGAATAACCATAAAAATAGTAATAATAATAATAACAATAATTCTTGTTCCACGCAGGTAAATCTTTTTGTTTTTAGTCCGGGTTTTTATTGTCTTGTCGGTACCTATTCCGGTGGGCGTTAATATAACTCGGGTACGAAGAGAAAGAAAGAAAGAAAGAAATAATGAGAGAACAAAAGAATTCAGAGAATTCCATAGCATGTAAACCAGTTAAACCAGTTTTCTCTCTTATTCTGCATACACCGTATATATACCTATACATATATACCATAGCATATGAGCTTAAAGGCTAAAAATACCTTACAGCGGGAACAGCAGCTGAGTATTGCCTAGTGTTATTAACAATAGAGTAAAAAGGGCTTAGCGCAATAAGTCGCAGGAAGTCTCACCTGAAACAGATAAAACAAAAGAAAAAATGTATAAAAATCAAAATTAACGGTATTTATTTCAAACCTCATATTGTCTATTGCTAAGCGTAAGGATTGCTTTTTGTATTTTATCATCCCACTGCATAATTAAGAAGCAAAATATTTCTAAGGTCTTTTGTTTGGGGGGGGGGGGGGGGGGGGGTTGTTTTTTGTCTCTACCTATAACCGTCTTCTCGTCGCCAGCAAACAACCGTGAAGCACATTTTAACTGAATTAAATATCCAAAATATTCCGCACTTAGCATCGCACATTGATGAACTTTTGAACTTACTACACTTGCACAGGGTGTTTGAACGATAAAAAAATTTAGTCAATCGGTAGCGGATATATAATGATAATAATAATTGGATAAATTTATGCCGTGACTGCACCAGCAGTACTACCCTCTTCGTCGATACTATACGCGTCGGAATATCGATCATATTTAACACAAGATCAGACAAGGCGAATACAAATTAGTATCCAAGTTATCTTATCGATGATCCTGTACTGCGATAAGCGAATTTTTCAAACTAAAAACATCGTACTGCGGTAGCTCGCGGATTATAAAGGAAGCTTTCCGTTGGCTGAAAGAAAGTCGAGCTTAAACCGGCGCCCAGGTCGTTGGCCAATCAATAAGCAGTTTAAATTTATCCTGATTAGTGGCCAGTTTCAAAAAGAACAACAGTGTTCCAGGTGTGTGTAGAATATCTGTTTTAATAATGGTACACCTCTTTTTTTTTACTTTTCTTTTTCGTTCGTTACATTTTTTATTTATTTCCAGATTGCACGTGGGTGCGAGATTTTTAATTGGATGGTTGTCGACAAAATCTGATCGCATTTAGTTATATTTTTAACCTCGTACCTCGTTAACAGCTTAATTACAATTAGTTAAAGGGGAAAATCGAATTCTTCGGGGACGCGGAAATTGGCGAGAAGATATAATATATTCTGGTTGTGCGCGGAACACTCGTTTAGGTTATAAAAATCATCGTCATCTACACATCCTATTGTGTATAGCACAATCTTTAACCTTCACAATTGTCAGCTGGGCGTTTCTATGATAACACACACACAAACAACAATTAAAAAAAAAATCATTCATCGCGTTTCCACAGTTGAAAAAAAAAATATATATCACCTAATCATTCGCGATTCATTAACTTGTTCGTATGTATACGTTATATGTATAGAATAACAATTGCAACGTCGCCTGACACGACTGCACATACGCCCCTGAAACGGTCTGACTAATGTTAAGATCCGATAAAAAAAAAAAAAAATTCTCTTGCATTTCTATTCGTTTTTTATTTTTTATTTTGCACAAATCTGTAAACATGTTTGTCGTCGAGTGTTATGGAGACGGAGGTAAGTACTTTCGCAAAGGAAAAGTAAAATTTATGCAATATTTTATCAATTATTGACCTGACCTTGACCGTCGAACATCGTCATGACGGTCACTGTCAATCATCATGATTCCCCGATCGTAAAATATGTCGTTCTGCACTATATGCTATAAATAACTTCACTTTATAAAAAAAGAAAACTAATCTTTCGGGATAACCGTACCCAGGTACAACTTAAAGATATGTAATCGACGTGGTTAATGTACAAATGTTATCTACTGATTGTTATCAATCGCTTGGATATCTTTTGCATTACTGTGAATCCGAAATTCGTAAGAAGAGTAATAATTTTACCTCGTCTGTGACCGGAGAATGTGAGGTGTAATGTAGGTGAGGATTTTTCGTGGTCTAGCTTCTGTGTCGTATAAAAACAGATTATACCATTTTTCACTTATTTATTTAATTACTTTTTTCAATTTTATCTATAGATAATTAATCGCACTTGATGTATCGCAATTAAAACGTTTTCATTTTTCGTTCCAAAAATCTATCAGATTTTCCCAGAAAACAACAAATATTATCCAGATATCTATAACTGTGATACATAAATCAAGCCACGGTTATCGATTGTGTCAGAGACACAAACACCCCTGCAGCAGTTACACATAATCGAATTTATCCGCCTGACGACTGCAGCCCGCCCGGCACAACGGCATTGCCATTTGCATGTACCAATGGCGTAAGTAAATTTCGCGTTAAATAATCGTATTCGGGATTATTACGTATAGATTGATAGTTTCTGGACCAACTAGATCACCCTGGCGATAGTTTTCGTCTTTTTTCATCTTCCGAGTGTGTTAATTTTTTCATTTTCTTCGTTATTTCTCTATAATTTGTTGTAAAATTCGATGTAATTTAATCAGCTGACGATATCTGATTTTCAAATAACGAAATAGTACCTATCTCCGCCACTGGGAGTGCAGCTGGCATTTTACCCCACATAAATTGCCTACTACTTTACTCGACGGAGTGTAGTGGCTACGGTGTGCCGGCACGGGACTTATGGTGAATTTAGCTTTAGCTTTGGCTCTGGCTTTGGGATTTCGCTTTCCCTTTCTCTTTTTCTCTGTCTCTGTCTCTCGCTCTCGTTTTATCCAAGGCGGCAGCACCATAAGCTGCGAACTACAATCCCTTGGGGGAATTTCAACCCCCCCTTGCACCGATCAATATAACACCATGAGCCATAGAGCGCATATATAGAGTACAGTATACGTAGCGTAAATTTACGCTCATTGTATAGTATAACGCCCGGCGAAGGATTAACTGATCGCGTTTGTTTCACGATTTTGAACCCGGAATTATGGGAACTATTTTTTCATTTTTTTTTTTTATTTTCAAATTATTTTTAGGTACCTTATCCGTACCACGATCCTAAAATCGCATGTACAAGTCAGTAAATACTAGGTAAATTTAATCCAGTTATATTTAGCTCCCACGTATAGGTATGTATCTACGTCGATATTGATTGGCGTATTATAAAAAGACCCAGAGCGTTAAACCAGCGCGGAGCTAAAGGGAATAAGAAAGACACAAGGCCTACCGTACGGGAGACGAGCTCATATTCTCAAGAACTTATTTCCAAGTTCAAAGAGCCTAGCTGAGTTCACGATGTATAGAAGTATTACGAGTCCATGTTCAGATACTACGTGTGTTTGTATGTACGCGAGTACGTCGCCTTGCGTTGCATTGCGTTGCGTGTGGTAACGCCCTCACTCACAGCTTACAGAGTGCTGCTACTGCTCTTCTCTTCTCTCCTCTCTCTTTCTCTCTCTTGCTGCATATGTGCACAACTGTTCTCATACGTAACTCTCTCTCATCTTCTCTCTCTCTCTCTAACTTTATTTCATCGTGAGTCATTCCCCTCTAATTGCAGCCCTCCGATAACGCCATTCGTGGATCAGGGTTAGGGCTTTCGAGGTGTTTAGGTGAATCAGAATCGGTCGAGGGTGCAGTATAGTATTCGTAATCGATATACGAAACAGCCTTACCCGAAGCTCGGATATCCACAATAATTCTTCATCATTTATTGTTGGTCAATTTGTTTTCGGTTTTCTGCGGATCACTTTGATCGACGATAGCCAATTCTTTCAGCAAATTATCAAAGATTTCAGCGAACCACGATATCGAAATGTCTTTATTTCGCATTTTGGTATCGCTAAGTAAGTCGAATCCTGACTTTGGACTGACTGACTGACTGCGATAAGATTGCGGGTATAATTATCGAGAAGAAGAATCTTTCCGGACTTGTACATACATACGTATATATCGCACACTTAAGTCTTTTGAAAAAAAAACTAAAAAAAAGAAAAAACGGTTCGTATCGATCCGTATTTTTAATCCGAAGAAGTGCTTGTATATTCTCGTGTATTCGTTGACGATACAATTATGTCTATCAGTCGATACTGTGCGCGTGGTGCAGGGTGCAATAAAATTCACCATTCTCCGAATACACCATCAGCTAGTCCGAAATTTCACCACGACGAATCGATATACTTTTGGCAGTATTTTCGCGGGAGAGAGAGATAAAGAGAGGACCAGAGGTGGAAATATTCGACTTTTTTTTCTTTTACATTCGATTCCGATGAGACAAAAAAATTGTCTAAAAATTTTTTTTCACATGGAAAATGACGGGACATCGATTATCAGCACATTGCACAGTGGGCGTTCTCGGACAACTAGATAAGATTTTATTTACATATGTAACTGCAAATCTGTACACACAGATATATCATTAAGGTATAGGTAGGTGCGTATGATGTATAATTATTCGCGATATGAGATCGTTGTGAGAAATTTTATAGTTGAACAATCTCTCTTACCAATTTTTTTTTTTTTTTTTTTTTTTTTTCAAGTACGTTTGTGCGTATGCACTGAATATAACGATTATCATATGTATGTACACACATATCTATTCTGTTTATAGTATACATAAGAAGCGGTTTGCCCACGCCAAATTGTTTTTAGGTTAAAAGGAAAACCCACGCATGAACCGTAACCGCGGTGGTACAAACGCCGCCATCTTTTCAAGTCTTTTCTATATGTATGTATATAGATACATACACCCACGTACGCGATCGTGAAGGAACACTGTTATAATATTACCCCACGGTATATACTCCGAACATTCAAAGATCCAGGATTTAGATCCTGCTAATAATTCAGTGTTTAATTCCAGGTTCCTTTGTTCTATATATTCAAATTTGTGTTATTTGTTCAGTATTGAAATTTGTCTTCGAAATTTCAATCTCCAACGTGAAATGAACCGATCGCGTACGATTCTCTGCACAATCCACGACTCACAAGCCCAGGATATCCTTAAGGAACGTAATCGAGAGACTCGGTAGAGTCTCGAGCCTAGTACGTATATATTTGTACGCACAGTGCAGGACAGATCGGTGTAATCGTCCTTGTGTATTGTATCGAGTATACCTAATCGATCGTCATTATATTGTTATTGTTATTGTTATTATTTACTTAACGACACACGTCGCGAGCAATGGCAGTGAACATAACACATCCATATACGTTACATAGTTTGCAATCTTATGTATGTACATAAATAGATAGGTATATAGCTATACATATATGGTCGACGAAATTGACCGTTAGACTTATGCAGCAGCAGCAGCAGAAGCTATAAGCTGACCGATCGTGGAACCTTGAACTACTAACTAACCAACTAGCTAACGACTGAGTAAGTAAGTAAGTAAGTAAGCATGTGAGCTGATGATATGTACATACACGTGTGTATATATATATATGAATTAATTACTGACGTAAGTAGCCGCGCGGTGGAAGGATCCGTATAATGAAATTGTTACGAATGAGAATTAAATACACGATAGTAGAGCTATAATAATGTGCGAGGGAATGGGAAGAGAGGAAATTGAATTGGATTATTATAGCGTATATTATACGGTTGTTGGAACTATTATGGAACATATATACTATATAATTAACCGCAAAGTAATGTAAAATTTGATTCATATATAGACAATTCTAATAATATAATTTAATGACGTAAATTCTTTCACTTGTATATAAATGTTTGAAAATAATTTTGTCTTATTTTGTGATATATTATATATTATACGAACTGACCTCATATACGTTATTATTTCTGCCTCCTGCAGTGATTATATGTTTATAGTATATTGTATATATGAGTTTATGATACACAGTTGATGGTATATTATTATAAACGTTTGGTTATACTTCACTGTAAAAAAATTTTTCGTATATAAATGGATAAATAAATAAATAAATCAATAATGAATATAAGTATATGTATACATATAGGAATAAATGAAAGAAATATTCAAATCCGTTTTGTTAGGTAAATAAACGACGAATTATAAATATATACATACATACATACATGTATTAATCAAAATTCATTTACGTCACGTTTCCGCCAATTTACGTATGTATTAAATAGAAATTTTTGATTAGACACTGAACGCAGAGATTGCAGAGGAAGGAGTCGAAAACAGAAGAAAAATGAAAATAAGAAAAACCGGAAAAGAAGGAAACGAAATTGAAAAAATAAAATGAAATGGACTAAGAAAACGTTATTTTATTATTATTGTTATTATTATTTTCAGTTTGTTGTTAAATACACGTGCGACACCGTGATTCCCGCGTGACGTCACTATATACTATACTATAGGCACTTCTTTTTTTTCTTGTCGTTTTGTTTCTTTTTTTTTCTTTCTTCCTTTTTTCTTCTACTTTTTTTCTTCTCTCGTATTATTCTCTCCGGTTTTTTATTTTTCTCACTCTCTCTCTCTCTCTCTCTCTTTGAGTTTTTTTTTTTTTTTCTTTCTTATTTGCCCTTCTTCGCTTTATTTTTCTTCTCGATGCCACGGTCAATGAAAGACCCAACGAAGAATCGTTAGACAGAACTACTGCCGGGGCTGCTTTGGCGGCGGGGACAACGACGGCGTCTCGACGCCCGGCGTCATCACTATATACCATACCCATCGGCGTCTGCGCTTTATGTACTTCGCGGGGCTCTTCCTGCTTCCTTGCCGTATCTGTATATATATACATATACATATATACCTATATATGTGCGATGGTAAATGTGTATATGTATATTTCTGCACAGTTCTCTACCTTATCAATCTATATATAGCTACTAAGCCGCGTGTCTTTCATTCGACATTCAAAACACGCGACGGCACCTTGAAAACGAACGAACGAACGAAAAAAAAAATAAAAAATCATCAATATTCACCGTTTTTTGTTGTTGTTATTTTCACTGTCAATTTTTATCGAAGAAAATTGTTTGTTTGGTATTTTTTTTTTACTCTCGATTTTCAATTTTTTTTTTTTTTCTTTCTTTCTTTATCGTCAATTCAAAATTTGCAAATCTTTTGCCTTTGGAATAAAAAAAAAAAAAAAAAAAACAGAAAAAAAAAATGATCGATTATCTCCAAGGTCGTCACTTTCTGTAAAGAAGAAGATGTAAAAAAACAGAAAAAAAAAAAATTTTAAATTTGAAGAAAAATACAGATTTTTGTAAAACAAACGGTTTTTTTTTTTTATTTATAAGTATACGTTTGATACTTGGATATACCGATATTGTATACAGTAAATATTAATGAGCATTAGTGAGTGTATAAGGTAATTAATTATTCGTAAGACGGGTGAGGCAAGACTCTGTACAGCTGGGGGAGGGACCAGGGGGGGGGGGGGGGGGGCGAGTGAGTTTGCAGAGCGTAGCAAATTCTCACAGACTATATATAGGTATATATATATATATATATATGTATATATTTATATACCTATCTACTCGTATAATTTAATATATCCCCAACTTCCACTTCCCACTTCCATTTCCACCCCGGTATGAAGAGTACGAACGAATAAAACAAGTATATATGTATACTATATGTATAAGGTATACGACCGCGAGACGGGTCAAGAGTTTCTAATTAAAGTTTAGGAGGCGAAAAGAAGAAAAAGCGAAAAAAAAAAAAAAAAAATGAAAGTAAAAATACAAAAAAATTAGTAAATGAAAACTGAACTCATATCTATAATGAGCGTTTTTTTTTTTTTTTTTAAATAAATGGAATGAATTTCGAACGTTTAGATATATAGTTAAATTATTGTATACTTTTGACAAATTTCTATCATATTATTGCGATAAATTTTCTTATACTCAATTCACGTATAATAATTATATCGATACAGGGGTATAGGAACCTCTAGCTATAAGTTATATGCATACTTATACCTATGTATATGCTATACCTATAATATGCTCTACAGCGATATATACTAATCGGGATAATTAACACTCAAATCCAAGTCTTCACGGTCAACGACAGTAATTGCCCGTTGACGTATACGTATAATACGTATATGTATACGTATACATATATATGTATATGCGAAGAGTTGCTGCAGTGGTGCCCCCTAGATATAGGTTTACTGCAGACATAGAAGGGTGAATATCCCCGCGGGAAAATAAGTGTCTATAAGATAAACAACACCGTGGTATATATATATATATTCATATACATGTATATATAGTATATATATATGAGTAGTTTAACTAACCCCTCCATTAAATATATATACATATATATAATATATATATATATATATATTATATATATATATATTATATATATATATATATATATATATATATATATATATATATATATAATATATATATATATATATATATATATATATTATATATATATATATATATATATATATAATATATATATATATATATATATATATATATATATTATATATATATATATATATATATATATATACATATATATATATATACATATATATATATATATATATATATATATATATATATATATATATATATATATATATATATACATATATATATATATATACTATATATATATATATATACATATATATATATATATATATATATATTATATATATATATATATATATATCTTATATATATATATATATATATATATATATATATGATATATTATATATATATATATATTATATATATATATATATATATATATATATACATATATATATATATATATATGTATATAGTATAAGGGTATACAAGATTTTGAGGAATTTAATTTTAATTGGTTAATAAACAATCATTAGATGATAGGTAATGTATATATCAGTTCGGTATAGTTTCATTTCTCCTTGAAGCAAGGTGATCGTTTGAGTTATTTTTGCACGAAGAAACGCAAAAAAGGTTGTCAAAAAAAAAAAAAAAAAAAAAAGGAAACTCAGAAAACAACAGAAAATATAAACAAAATAAACCAAAGACTAAAAAAATATATATACATATATGTATATGCCGGGGCGAGAGATATACCTACAGTCGGAAAAACTTGACGAGGGGAGGAAGAATATATACATAAGGCAATCATTCAAAAAATAGAACGATGTCAGAGAGTCACCTGTCAGAAGGTGTTGCAGTGTCTAGGTTTTTTTTTTTTTTTTTGGCACGTGAAAAAATAAACCTCGTCATCGTTTTGTCTTCGAAATCGTGGTTGGTGGCGTCTTCGTGGTGGGGGTGACAGTCTCTCGCGGAAGGAAAAGTACACTATTTTTTTTTCTCCTTCTTCTTGTTTTTCTTCTTCGTCTTTTTATAACGAAGATTTTTTTTTTTTTATTTCAAATTCTATTACTGTTCGTATATAGATATGAGATGCAACTTTAATGCACTTCGCAATGTACCAGATATTACTTTATTTTGAGATCAAAAAAATAAAATAAAACAAAAAAAAAAAAACAACGAAATGAAACGAAACGAAAAAAAAAAAATATTTGGAAAAAATACACGCGGCGAGGTGCTACTATATCGCTTTTCATATATAGTAGCTGTTTAAACAAAAGCAAACAACCCCATAGGAACGCGTCAGAAGAAGAAAAAGAAGAAGAAGAAGAAGAAAAGAAGCGAGGGAGGAGGCGGAGGAGGAGAGGAAGGCTCTTTGCGATGGTCCAACAGAGTTTAAGATATATTTAGAAGTCTTGGTTGAACTATACGGGAGCTTGAGTCCAACTCGTACACTCAAGTGCATCAGAACTGCAAGAGAAAAAGAGAATCACTTCAAAATTGAAGATTTTTTTTTTTCTCTACTTTATCCCAACCGTGTTGTTGATCACGAACTGACACACACGATAGAAAAAAAAAGAGAGGAAAGAGTAGAAAAAAAAAAAAAAAAAATCCCCAACGAATTGGCACATCCGTTCTGGTCACGTGACTCACTCGGAAAGGATATATATCCAAGCAATTTAGACATATATCTGCGGTTCGAGGTCGAGCATAACGATCTTCTTCAATTAAATAATTCTTAGAATTTCTTCTTCTTCAAAAAAAAAAAGAAGGAAAGAGAGAAAAAAATATGATAATAAACCGCAAAAATTGGGATTGGACTCTACCGAGCCAAACTATGCGCATGAGGTATACGTATACGAGAAAACCGATTGTTCAATCGAAAGAGAGAGAGAAACTAGCTCCTTTCCGTTTCTCTTTTGTATATTCCATCTATTTTCTTTTTTTTTCAGGTATAAGAGGAAAATCCCACGGGGTTGGTATCCCCGTGGGTTCAAAAACTGTCGATTTTTCCCTTCCAGGAATTCGACGGAATAACTTATTCGTTTCACATACCTATATATACCTACTATTTTCACGAAAGGTGTTTTCTTCTTTCTATCTCATTTTTTTTTTTGTTTTTTAAGCCACATGATATATCGGCGCAGTGCAGAACACTTCGAGGGAGTGACCGATGTCTTTGGGTGCAGGACAGCTACGGACCCTTACTTTTTCCTTTTTCACTTCTGTTCTTTTCCTATTTTTTCTTATTTTTCTCTTACAGTTATATACCCGAGTGTCTGTACAGCTGTGTAAATAACAAAATGATATTCCTGACAGTCTGGAGATGACGCATTCATTCAGAGATATGACCGACTTAAAGGCCCCTACATATCTGCACATTTTTAATCGATCTTATTTCCTATCCCATATCAAAAGCGTTATCGAACGAGTGTTATACGTACATCTTTGCGGACTAATTTAACCTGTTACTCTAATTAGTACATACATATATTGAGCAATGAATAACACCGACTCACTTACTCGCTTGCTGCACCGTAAGCAGCCAGAACCAACCTTATAACGAGGCTAACTGTTCGACTATGGAAATTCAGCCTTGGCCATAAACGGTTGTAGGTTTATAAATGGTAAAAGCAGTTTTCACCTATTTGATCACGAAACTAATTGTGGCTGGCAAATTATCGACTCTGTTGGAATAATTATGTGAGGGATTTCTTTTTTTTTTAACACACCCTATATACACATATGTGAAAATCCTTCGGACCCTAAAAGAAGGAGAGAAACTACTCCGTTCTATAAAAATTTCTATGAAATATAAAAAAAAAAATGGATTAAAATGAAATTGAATTAAATGAAATGAGATTGTTCAAACGGTCGGATAATTTACTTAGTGGATTTAATTGGTCTTAATTGGTGAGGCGATTATACATAATAAGAAGAATCCACGACGCGTGCCGTGTACGCCTTTTTATTTTTTCTCTTCTTTTTCTTCTTATCTCTGTAATATTTATCTCTTATAATAATCCTTTCATGGTTTTTGGGAGAAAAGAAGGAACTCCTTTTTTTCTTCTTCTTCTTCTTTTCTTTAGGTTTTCATTAAAATACAAAAAAAAAAAAAGAACATTCAACTCTGGCACTGCTGCAGATGCAGACTCGTCGTCACTGCGATATACTGCAACGGTGAGAAGGAGTCAAAAATAAAAATAAAAATCTCTCGGTCTAAACTGCACATACGAGTATAAACGTTTGCTGGATCTGTATATACAGAGAGAGAGAGAGAGAGATGAGGAGGTATATAGGGTCACTCCAAGCAGTTCCAAGAACTTATTTTAAATCCATTGTCCTTATACCCGTCATACGGTACACAGATGTAACTTAAAATTTAACCACTTCTCTTTTACCCATACAGAACGATTCAGTTAGAAATATCTTTTTAACAACGTTAGCGATTGATTTATACGATAGTACTTTCAACTTTTCAGTCCCCTCTCTTCTATATCTTTTTTTTTTTTCTCAGTTGCGATTAGCGATGGTCACTGCGGGAGGCCTTGACCACCGTAGAAGGTTCTTAGTATTAGGGTTTTTCTCGTTAATTTATGACCCTGACCTGAGAGTCGACCGTTTAGCACGAGGTTAGTTCATCTTTCGCTGGCCAGTCATTTATCTAAACTAAAAGTCCGAGAATTTGAGTTAATTAATTAAAATTTTTTGTACATATTAAAACCGCCTGTTTTTTCCTGCACGAATTGCTGCTGCTGCTGCTGCTGCTGCTGCTGCTGTTGTGTCGTTGGTAAATTTTGATATCGTAGCTGCACGCGAAGTTCTAATTCGGTGAATGATAATAGAGACTGACGTGACGACTGACGACTGGGTTAACGTGACCTTAGCCGTTTGCAAAATTACAAGGAATATAGACCCGAACCCCAAACCCGACCCCGAACCTGAACCCGAACCTTTAACAAAATAGAAAAGTGTCGAATGGCACAAAGAAATGCCGAGCCAACTATATATTCCTGTATATATTACGGTTTGAACCGAATGCCAAGAATTTTATCGCGTTGTTTGATTGTGCTTTTCGCTTTCGCTGTAAGGGTCAACGAATCGATTATGGTACCTTCAGAGCTGAATGTGTATACGCTCGCCGGTGGTATCTTGGCACCGGTACAGGAATCCGGAGAATCTTATGCATACAGCTATCTATATAGTATACTAAAATAAACGAATTTTAAAATTCTTTTAAACGTGTCAAGTTTATAGCCGCCCTTGATCCGATTAAAACTATATTCAAACCTCTATGTGCATACCTGTATAATTTTCGAAATTAGCAATGCCCAATGATTTACCCATTTTATTCACCCAATTTCCAGTGCCACAAAGTGCCTTAACATGTGTCAATACTTTCAGCACTAGCGCAAGATGTAAAATAGAGAGCAAATTGAGGTAAATAATAAAAGATTCGATTCTTATCGACGCGGATATATGCCGATTTACTGCACTGTGCTACTGGACAACAGAGTGACCCGATTCTGCTATGCGATTAGAGATAAACCCTGCAGATAAGAATTGTCACCGTGCCCGCGGTTTCGAAAGAGAAGGAAAATGAAGATTTTGTAAAGTGGAAATTGAACGTTGAAAAAAGGCTCTCAGAGTGTATATCGGAATTCAGCGGTACCCAAAATCAGCAGATCAAAATTTCCTCCAATGGTCGCTGACGTTTGACGATTTTCTTTTTTTTTTTTTATATAACAAGAAATGCACCACGCGTCCAGGATTTTCGACAGATTAACCTCCTCGATATCGACGATAAAGAATACGCGTGAGATATTTATTGCAATTAGATAATGTACGGTCACGTGATGCGATTAACGTCGATCACTTATCAAAATCGTACGATACGATACGTGATAAATGAAATCGAGATATATTCAGCGACTGAAAAGTGTGATCGAGTAAAAAGTCTCTCAATGAAAGTAAGAGAAAAAAAACAATAAATAAAGAAACTGAGACGATCATGTGCAGTGCTTGCGATAAATGGATCACATAGCGCACTATCATCACTATCGCAACTGTGCTTTACCGCACTATAAAAATATATCGACGTATACATAAATAACGAATAACCCAAGCAGAGATAACGCGAACAAGTGACATAGATTATTTGAAAAAACCGATATGCAGACTCGCATGGCTAATAGTCGATGTCGTAACTGGAGGAGATGAAAACACGTTATAAAATCTGAGATTTAAGGAGAGAAAGCTCACCTGTCATCTTGTAGTCGTTTAAGATCAGCCATCTCGAGTTCAAATTTCAATTTTGACACTTCGCACAGGAGGGCATCGCGTTCGCCAATAATGTCTGAAAGTTCCCTTTGGACTCTTTCGATTTCCGCATATTGTCGAGCAATAAGTTGATTCTTTTCTTCGATTATCGTCTCGAGATCCTGATCCGGATTTGGGGCTGCAGGGAACCCTCCCGGATCTCCGATGCTGTTAACGTCGCTCATATTGTTTGTTTATCTATATTGTTATTATTCACAGCACTGTAATAGGTGTGGGAGAGCTGATTCAGAAGGGCCTCCCCCTCCCTCGATCAACGGAGATTTAGATACATGCATATAAATTCACGTCGATATCGTTACACCGAGATTATCAAGCGAGGATGAAACAAGGGTGTTGTTTTTCTTTTCAATCATAATGAAAACCGAAATTAGAAAACGGATCGGCGCAGAGGACGATAACGATTTGAAAGAAAAGGTGAGTGAAAATTTTCTTCTTCTTCTTTCATTCACATAAATCGTAAACACAGTTTTTTTTTTTTATTTATTTTTCGAACCACGAAGAACCGCAACCATGATAACAAGATAAACCGAAACCCACGACGCGAACAATCATCGGCACACGTTCGCCATCTTGTATATTCTATCCGCTACCCGTTTCTGTAGCCGGTTGTATTAGTGCACCGTGCGCTTACCTCTAAAACCAGTCTCGGAACTTTCGACAGTGAACCAAAACCCTACCAGAGACGATGACTAGCCGTTCGTGCGCTTGCGCATAAGCGGGGATATCTGAGTGTTGAAAAAAAAAAAAAGAAAAAAAAATTCGAAGAAGAAGCAAAAAAAAAAAAACAGTAACCGACGCGATCGGTCGGTAAGGTAGAAAAAACGACCCTTCCGGACGCTTAAAATCACCGAATATATCGGTTTTCGAAACCTTGCTTCACTCGGTAATCGGTAAACTCAAAATATCCGATAATAGAGAATGAAACTGCGCCGGGAATACTATCGGATCTTCATCCGATCGCGATAAATCACCGTTTAGAATCGCTCCGTCGGTAATACCGTGAGTCGGCAGTTATCGGCAGTGAATAATCGACTATCGTTTTACGATTACACTGTCCCATTACCGCGTGCCGTTCAATGGCCATCCGTCGACGAAGCAGTTGTCGCATGGTAATCGTGTAACACCCCGTCGATCTCTTTTACAAGACACAGGATCAGAGTTGGGTTTATCAGAAATTCCATAGATCAAGGATTGGTTTTAGATAAGAGTGATAGTTGGAGTACACGCGCGTGCAAACTCCGAGTAAAATTAAAAAAAAAATAAAAAATAGCGTTATCAATGCGTCTAATCGAGGCACAATACAAGAGGTTTAAAACTACGATGTTGATCCCTTAGTTTTGAATCGATTAAATTTCAAGGAATACTGCACAGCGTGCAGTATCCGATGTCTTATCTAAAAGTCCATAAATCTCTGGTATACACGAGCGTTATAGATGATATTGTGCAACTGTCACGTGACCGTGAACTCGTATCTTCTCTGACCTGAATAAACAATTCACCTGAAAGCCTGTCCAACTCGTCTCGAAATTTCTGTAAAAAAACACCCGTTTTATACGATTTGACGAGTTACGTCTGGTCAGTAAGCTTAAACTCCGATGAACACGGTGATCAGCCTCTTCCACTAGCGTCAAGAACGGTCCTTACGAGTTTTGGCGCAAAGCAGTCTAGGTTCTAGACGCTAGACACTGCAATGGGTCAATGTACCATGTATATCTATGTATGTACCTTATACTCACCTACCTGCACACTAATGGACACAATCATACATACGTGTGTTTGTATGTATGTATATGTATAGAGTAGTGTGGGATCCTTTCAGGCGTAGTTCGCTCCGCTAATAAACCCGGTCTATAAGCCCTCTGGTAAGCAAGCCAGTGTCTGCAACCTCAACAGGCGCGCCATAGATCTTTGCATGCCTTCCTCAGCACGGATCAACAGGTATAGCAAAGTATATTTACCGGACTATTTTTTTCCTTTCTTTTTTTCTTTCTCTTTTGTTTCTTCTTTTTCCTATATATACGTGTGTGGGTATGTGTGTACCGGAGCTATATGCTATGCTGGATAATTGCAAAATAATCAACTGACCGCAGAGGAGTTTTCGAAAATTTGCTGATAAATTAAAGATAAAAAATTGCAATTTTTATGATGATACAACGATTTAGGTATCGTCATATCGACGGCTGAGCAGAACAACATCGTATCTCAAAATTTGATTCAACAACATCGTATCTCAAAATTTGGTTCAACAACATCGTATCTCGAAATTTGGTTCAAGACTATCGTATCTCAAAATTTGGTCCAACAACATCGTATCTCGAAATTTGGTTCAAGACTATCGTATCTCAAAATTTGGTCCAACAACATCGTATCTCTGTGTATAAGACATAGGAGATACGATGTTGTTGAACCAAATTTTGAGATACGATGGTCTCTAACCAAATTTTGAGATACGATGTTGTTCTGCTCAGCCGTCGATATATTCGATGATCAAACGTATAGTGGTGATATTATACAGTTCGTATAATGTTTGAATTGATCTGGTGTTGACCGAGATGCTTTTAGGATGAACAAACGGCAGATGGGCGAAACGGACAGATGGACATTGAAACTGATATCGCGGACTGTCCATCAGTTGGAAAGAAAAAAATAGAAAAAAAAATATATAGAAAGAAATTTTAGCGATGATTACGAGGAACTGGAAAGTCTCTACGATTGTCCGACACATATTTTTTTTTTTTGGAATTTCAAACACTGATCGGTTCGACAACGTCGATCGCCGATCTTTTGATCGAACTATCCACTGCAGCACGACGACATTGGTCAAGCAGATGCTCATGCCGATCAGCAAAAAAATAAAAGAACAGGGACTGGACCCTAAAAAGTGCAACCACATATCTCTCTTGCTCTGTTTTTTTTTATACGTAGTTTTGAAAAAACCGTTCCTTTTTTTTTTGGTTTTTTGTATCAATTTTTTGTGGTTTTTTCAATTCTTTTTTTTTTTTTTTTTTGAGTAGACGCGTATGAAATACGGATATAGCGCTGAAAAAACGGCGAGGTACGCAAACGCCAAAGCCAAATCTCACGATCAATGCGATATTGTTACGACCTTCACTGCGGCCTATACGGGGTCTACGCGAGGGTCTACAGGGACCACGGGACTCGGAGCAGAGAGCGGTCAGTTGGCTACGGAAGGACAGCTGGACAATGCCTCCCTTTTTCTCCCACCTATATATACCTACCTCGCGCCCCCGTACTCCCCCTTTGTCAGCTTTTTTTCTATAAATTTTTTTTTTTTTTTTCGTTTTTTTTTTTTTTTTTTTGTCTTCTTCTCTTTCCTATTCTTTTTTTTTCCCCTCTCTTTATCTCTTTCTCTCCTTATTCTATGCCTACGATATTGAAACGGTGAAATTAACTGGACAATGCAAAAAAAAAAGAAAAATCTTTGATAAAAAAAAAAAAACGTATCGATTTTGGCTATGAATTTTTATTACGAAATAATATGACAGCTGAACTCGTGTATACTGTACATACATACGTTCCTTCATACTTACTTATACCCTCATGATCACCGACCAAAGATCAACGACATCCCCATAATACCGTATGTATACCTGAAGGATCTATAGACTTATTTTCCTGCGGGAAAAAAAAAAACCCATTGACAGGCACGTGCGCGACCCTCGTAATTTGATATTCTATGGGTTTCTGAAGACGAATTTCTTCGAAGTGGTTCTATATGCTACCTGCTGCAGCTAACAAACACATCATCATCCCAGGAGAAAAAAAATACACACAATACATCTTCGAATTCGTGTGTATATGGGGCGGGCCATAATCCCGAATGTTAATATTACCGATTTACAGTTTTTTGGAAAAGGGTGTTACCCCGGAAGTCCTCATCAAAAACTTTAAATCGAAGCAAACCCGAAAGCTAAGGATCCGAAGGGCCGGAACTCCGTTAAATTTTCGGATTCTTATGGACTTTCGGAGTTTTTGACTTACCGAATTTGGATATTCCGAAATTTTGAGCTATCTGAAAATTCGAAAATACCGTCTCGTAAATGAATTGAAATTTTTCACCGATCGGAACGATTCCTATCCGAAGAAAAACAAAAAAACAAAATTCATCCCTTCGTGACAACATGCAGTTTTCAATTGTCATTATTTTTTCTTTCATTCGCGTGTGGGTACCGCTAATTCTCCATCTCACGTATCGGACGAACCTCTACTCACCTTATAATCGTCTATGAGGTAGGTTAGTGCAGCGTTAACCTCTTCGTTGTTGATCGCAGAAAATCCTCGGCTCCATCTTATCAGAGCTAGACAGAGCTGTGACCGTAGGGCATTAGGAAGTGAGTGTGTGAATGTGTCTAGCTTCCGTATACATATACCTACATACCTACATACATAAGCTGTCGAACCGTTTAAGCGGCGGACAATTATGACCTATACGTTTATTAGAAAAGAAAAAAAAGACATGCATATGCGGTGCATGTGCAGACTGCATGTCTTGTATGTATATACATATATAAATATACAGGGATTAGAATTAGGAGGGATGAAGAAAAAAGGGAGTTCAGGTTTGACGGTTCTTCTTTTTTATTTCTCCTTTTTTCTCTAATTCTCTCCTTATTATTCCGTACAACTGCACACGTATATGCACTCTGCTGCAAACGGTACATGTAAAATTAACCCCGCAGAGCACGACAATTTTTTGACCGACGAAAAAAAATGATAACCCCACGGCCGAAAACCAATGGAAGCTTCCCATTTAATACCATTAATTTCTGTATACCTTATAACTACACTTTCCGGCTTATTATAGTCGTTAATATTACAGATACTGTTGCGTGCTCGGTATATAACTATATACCGTATATATATATATGTATAGTGCCTCGGCTATTCCCAAGTCCGACTAAAATATATACATATACATATATATATGTATACATACAATACCCGTATTTTCTCTAAATCACCTTATTTCATATTCAAACATAAATTATTCAGCCAGCTATATACTTCGTGGTCCCACGCCGATTTTTGATCCGGACCTACAGGGAAGTCGTTGTAGGTGGAGGGTATAGTCCTGGTATTAGTCACTTCACCCTCATATCCAGAGGGTTTTGATATAAGTAGGATGTATATGCCTTTTACTATCTTCTTCTGATTCCCCATTTATACATAGATAATAGTTACAAAAATTGAAGAAAATTCAATTTCTCTTGCCCCCTCCCTCCACCCTCCCAAAAACAAATAAAAAAAAAAAAAGAAAAACCAAAACTGTGCGTGAGGAATGAGTCGGTGTATAAAAATGAAGGAAGTCTCGAGCGTATATATATATATATATATATATATATATATATATATATATATATATATATATATATATATATATATATATATATATATATACCTATATATATATATATATATATATATATAGGTATAGGTA
The DNA here is from genome assembly GCA_949628255.1 of Macrophya alboannulata. Lineage (NCBI taxonomy): Eukaryota > Metazoa > Arthropoda > Insecta > Hymenoptera > Tenthredinidae > Macrophya > Macrophya alboannulata. The sequence goes on along the minus strand of OX451211.1, from coordinate 1,881,801 downwards.
TATATATAGCTCTCCTAGAAAGCAGACTTGTCCGGGAGGCTAAACTAATTTGTTGGTTCTGTGGAGGGCGGGTGGGTAGGGGGGAGGGGGAGGCAGGGTGGCAGGAGAAAATGGGGGTATTTTAGGGTGTACCAGGAGGGTAAGGAGAAACGCGGTGGGAGAGAGAGAGAGGGTGCTCGAAAATTGGTGGGGGATTTTGGTGGCCAAATTCCAAGTGACCATGGGCCACCCGCGCTCTTCTCCTCTGCCTCTCCGCGTTCCCCGCGCGTCCTATCCTCCTCTCTCTCTCTCTCGCTCTCTCTCTCTCTCTCTCTCTCTCTCTCTCTTATGTCATTGGGAAAAGGGAAGGAGGGTGGAACGGTAGGGTGAGGAATTGTGAACTGGGGTAAAAATCTACTCCCGCGGCCGCGGGAGGAGCGCGTAGGCTCCGTGAGTCCGAATTGGAAGGAGGACGGCGATAGTTTAGAACGAATGTGGAAGTATGAGCCCTCCGCGGGGGGGGGGGGGGCTCGGCGACGCCGCACCACGCACGGCTCGCTTGCTCGTGTGTCCCTCCTCGCTATATACGTATCTCTCGATGTGTGTGCACGTAGGGTGCGCGCGCGATTTAGGATAGAAACTGGGAATGGGAGAACTGAGAACGGGAAACGGGGAACGGGGAGCGGAGTGGAGTAGCCGAGGGTTTGATGAAGGGAGAAACGTGAACAGTGATGGGTTGCCCTCGAAAACTACCCGCGTCTTTCAACCGATGGCAAAACTCCGTTTCTTCGTATCAACTGTTCATTTTAAACTCATATATCCCCAGCCACCGTCTCGTCTAGCCTCTAAACGGCCACTTTCTGTTTTCTTTAATTTTTTTTTTTTTTTTTTCTAATTTTTTTTTCATTTCTTTATCTTTCGATCTTTTCATTTCCTCTCGTCAGCATATCCGGGTCGAAAGACTTCCTTAGTTTCTATAGGATGAGGTTAAAAATTCAATATCCTTTTTGCTGATTTTTTGAATGCTATTCTATAACAAACACCGAAAACACTCGACGATACAAATTTCAAAAAATCACTGTAAAAAAACAAAAAAAAAAAAATGTTTCAAAAAAATTCCAACCATAAATTTAAACTCGATATGAAAAAGCACCCGATGTATACCCTCACTCGTGCCATTCCTGGCCTCGCGGCTCGTGGGGGTAGTTCGTACGCTAGCCTCGCTCGCGTAAGATCGGTGGGGGTTGCGGGGGCGTAGAGGGACTTTGTGGGGCGAGGGGAAGGTAGAATTAGTGGACGGCCTGGCGGACAATGTGGGGATACTTTCTCATATCAAGTATGGCCGCTATCGTGGCATGATGGCCAAAACAATTGTAAGTAGCCGCTGTTGAAAAAAAAAAAAAAAAAAAAAAATCTTATTTTTTATTTATTTATTTATTTTTTTTGGTTTTTGTGTTTTTTTTTTTTTTGGAGGAGGTTGGGGGAAGGGGGTTCTTTTTCTCTAAAATTTTTGAGTTTTTTTTTCTTGTCATTATTTTGATTTTTATTTTTTTTTTTTCTGGGGGGTATCAAACAGTTTTTTTTTTTTCTCTCTTCTTATCCGTACTCTTCATTTATTACGAATCATATTTGAACGTTTTGTTTACTTATAGTTTATGTTATTTATCACATATACTATATACATATGTATAGTATACATACATACATATATATATATATATATATATACGTATACTTTTGTACGTCACACGTGTACCAGATATACGCGTCTCTCTCGCTCCTTCCCTTACTTTCTTTCTTCCTTTCTTTCTTTCTTTTCACTTATTACTGTACGGTTCTCACCTCGTAACTATTTATCACTTTTTCTCACTGTGTATAATTGTTGTTATCGTTCTTGTTATCATTATTATTATTTGTTTATATTTTTGGGGGTCGTCGAGGGGGTTCATCTTCTTCATTTACACAATATATTTATAGTAAATTTTTTTTTCTTCGACCGGTGCATGTGCTCTTTCGTTTTACTATATGCCTGTATATATGTATATGTATACATAGGTATGTATATTTATGTGTGACCCTTACGTCGAAGACGATTTTTGCGATTACCCCGTATTATTATTATACACGTGCTGAATTGTGTGTCTCGATTTGTCGATAGAAGATACGTAATCGAGTAAAAGAAACGACGATATGTAAGTTTAAAAAAAAAAAAAAAAATTGAACGATGAAGCTATATAATATAAAAAAAAAAAAACCAAAAAATGTAACGAAATTAATCGATCAAAATATAACAATCGTATAATAATAATAATAATAATAATAATAATTCATAAAAATAAAAAAAAGAAAAGCTAAATTTATCATCTAAAAAATGATCAATGAACGAAAAAGTGCTTCGATGGTTGAGAATGATGGTCGTCGATTTTTTTTTAAATGTGACTGAAAATTTTTCTGTATCTTATTTTTTTTTTCTCTCTCTCTCTTTTCTTTTTGGTTTGATATAATTCAACGTTGTTACAAGTGCAGCACGGTGATCGGTATACAGTGGATTGTGCTAATAGTTTCGATTGACTGAAGAAGTTCGATCAATTCGATTTTTAAAATGAACATAAACATTTTGGGCTTTTACTAAAAATAAGAAGATATACATATAAGTTTTCAACAAAATTTTTTTCTTCTTTCTCTTCGTACGATCGCAATTGATACTAATAATAATAATAATAATAATAATAATGATAATCATATAATAATTATCATCGATGGTATGTGTACAGATTTTTAAATTCGATGAATTTTTATATCAATTATTCGATTCCGTTAATAATCGAACCCGCATATAATTAATTGATGAGTTTTTATAATAGCCGAACTGCATCTAAAGATAATCACGAATTGTATATATATATATATATAGGTATATGTATCGGTAATCGAACAGAATTCGTATCTGCAATAATGGAAATATTTTAAATCGAAGAATAAATGAAAAAAAACAAAAAAAAAAAAAAAAAAAACAATGAAGTGGGTGTTCGAAGTATAAAATCGTGAAGTTTCAAGTTCTGACAAAATTAAACGAAAAAACAAAATAATTGTTCATTGTATTTCTGTAATTACTAACCCGCGCTTATATACATATATATAATAGATTAATTAAAATATATCGATGTAAAAACTGTATGTACGAAACCGATATGTTCAAAGTGATCGTGTCGAGTGCTGCAATCCGTAATTGAGCAAAAATCGCGGTATAATATTATAAATCGATGATTATAATATATCGGAGAAGTGTTATTCTTTATTCTTCCCTTTTTCTCTCTCTCCCTTCTATCTCTCTGTCTCTCTCTCTCTCTCTCTCTCTGTCGAAATGAAACAAAAAAAAAAAAAAAAGCTCTTCGATCGATCGATACGTAAAATCATTTTTTTATTTATTTTTTTTCAATAATTATTTTTCTGTATATTGCATCGTTTTCTATTTCTTCTATTTTTTCTTTTCTACGGATCCGAAGTCTGTGTGTGTGTGTGTGTGTGACAATCAGTCAATATCGTATAGATTTTTGTTCTGAATAATAATAACAATAATAATAATAATACTAATAATAATAATACTAATAATAATAATAATAATAATAATAATAATAATAATAATAATAATAATAATAATAATAATAATAATAATAATAATAATAGCAATAATAATAATATTAATATTAATAATAATAATAATAATAATAACAATAATAATAATAATAATTACAATAATAATAATATAATTAACGTATCTATAAAATCGTCGTATATACATATATACATAGTATATACATATAATGATATATTAGCGAATGAAATGATTATTCCGTTCAACGACTTGTATATATACATACATATGCATATTAATTCACCGAAGATTAATACTCAATCGAGAAATTAACCCCTCTAAAAAAAAAAAAAAAACAGCTTAAAGCTTTACTCTCTCTATATTCTCGGGCCGAGCTTTGCTGGGCAAGGTTGCCCAAGCCAGACTGTGTGTTCCCTTGCTGGTTAGGGGCCTCCCGCCACTAGGCGTCTTTTGCATGTGAACGCGACACGTGGGTTCATCTGACGCGGCGCCCGTGCGCAGATCACGCGAAAAAAAAAAGAGGAAAAAAAAAAAAAAAAAACTACCCTTATCTGTCTCACCGATCCTTCTCAACCCCCGCCACCCCCCGCTTTTTAGTTACACCTGATGCAAACACCTACATCTATTCCCTTCCTTTTATCCAGACATTATATATTTTCAACAAACCCGATTCAAATCTCCCTCGGAACGCTGAAATATTTTCCGAAAACGATTTTATGAAACTCAAGATTAAGGGGGTTTTTTTTTTTTGGCTACGTTTTCGACAGAAAAAAAAAAACAAATCGAACTGGAAACAGAATTTGGATAAACTATAGATACTACATATTGTACGGTGGATGAAAATGTTCCTTTCATCTTCCTATAGCACGTATATAGAATTCTATGCATCTCGTAAGTTTCTTCGGGGCAACTAGTTACGAGCGCGGGTAGGGGAAGGGGAGGGGAGATATCGTAACAGTTTGCCAAATTTTCTTCGGGTACAGTTAATATTAATACATAATTTTGATAATAATTCCACACGTCTTATACCTTCACAGATATATATAAAAATATATAGCATATAAAGTTTTTGTACAATTTTATTTATTTATTTTTTTTTTTGTACATATACCTATAATACATATACCCTATACTAACAGAGTTTTCTCTCTGCTCGGTAATAATAAGCCAACTTTTCTTTTCTATATATTTTTTTTTTTCAGTATTTTTTCTCATTTTTTTTTTTTTTTCTCTTGTCTTTTTCTTCTCCACCTTCACCTCCACCCCATCCTCCTCCACCTCCTCCTCCTTCTTTTTCTCGAGCTCGAGCTAACGAACGAAATTAATTTGGTAACGATTTTCTGAGAAAGAAGGAAAATAAAATTGGGGTGAGAAAGAATTGGGGGGTGATGGTGGTGGTGGTGGTGGTGGCGGTGGTGCAGGGTGACCAACCGGGAATGCTTTTAGAAAGGGCGTGGCGTACCTATATATATATACCTATATAGTCGCGCGACTGGCTTTTATTTTTATACTTTTCACTTTTCTTGGTTTTTTGTTTTTTTTTTACTTTTTCGAGTTTTTTTTTTTTTTTTTCTCTTTTTTTCTTTCTCCTAACTTTCGAACCTAACGACGACTACCCCGTAAATTTTTTTCTTCTTCTTCTCAAGCTCACAATTACGTCAAATTAATATCGACGATTATAAATTTCTCATGATTCATCCCGTTAGACGAAGTAAAAAAGAAAAAAAAAAAAAATCTGAAAGACTGCATAACGCCAAAAGGTGAAAAAAAAAAAAATTAGTAAAAAATTAAACGTCACCCTCGTTAACCCTCGTAGAGTTCGAAATCTATTTTTTTTTCTTTCTTCTTATTTTGGAAACGATCGAATATCATATCTCGAATCTATAGCTATATAATATATACATAGAATTCTTCGAGAATCTTATAGATATATATATATAAGGTCCGACCAATATCACTCGGTCAATCCGATTGTCCGTTCTCGATCCGAATTTCAGGTTGTGAGGTGGCATGGCCGGGGGGGGGGGGGGGGGGTTGGTCAGGGGTGGGTTCATTCCGCGTTGCTATAGTTTCAAATACTCTATACATATACATATACCCATATATATATGTATATATAGCTATAATACATAAGCCTACGTGTGTATGGTGGTATATATATAGTCGGTCGTGTGTAAGGTTTGGAGTGGTTAGCGAGGGGCGCTCCAGGATATACTCCAGAGTCTCTAGCCCTGCAAAACCAGGAGGAAAGAGAAGTAGGAGGAAGAGAAGGAAAGTAAAGGAGAGTAGTGGAGAGGAGAGGAGAAGTAGAGAACCAAGGGGACCTTTTTCGAGCGGAGGGGTTTACAGGGCTGGCATGACGATATTTGTCTTGTTTACGGGAAGACGAATGCGCGTGTGCCGGGGCGCCCAAGTGCGTCCAGCACCGATCAATAGGCCTCAGCCTAAACTCCACATGGCCCTTCATTCCACGCACCAACACAATCGGACAATTTTATTAGGCTTTACAATTTTTTTTTTTTTCGAATTTTTCACATTTTTTAACATTTTTTTATCATCCCCCTCCGTAGCATCGGTCCCATTCCATCACGGGGCTCTAGCTTTCTTTCTATACTTCACTTTTTCACTCGAATTCAAATTTTTAAGGCAATTTTAGATTTACGATATGCTCGGGAAACTGTCCAGCCAGTACTTTACAACTAGGTTGGTTCGTTTCAATTAGACGCCCCCAAGAATCCTTCGAAATATATTTTCAAAAATTTCTGTAAAGTTTGAGCCCTTAATATTAATATTAACCCGTGCCTCAAAGCGACCAAAGTGTTAAAAGCAAAATACATACATTCTTGTGCATCGATTGTATGAAAATTGTTATCTCACAAGATAATTGCACAAAAATTGTGAAACTTTGCCTAATTATTGCCAACAATGAGAGGTATGAAAAGGTATTTTTAATATATTTTTTTTCGCGACTAAATTTTCAAATTATGAACATGAAATTTTCTCTTTTTTCTTTTTCTCTTTTTCGCGACAATTCGGAAATTTATTTTCGGAAAAAAGATATAATAAGAATAGAGTTTTGTACCTCTTGCTGTTGGCAACAACTAACCCAAGTTTCATAATTTTTGATTAATTATCTCGTGAGATAACAATTTTCATACAATCGATGCACAAAAGTACTTTTATTTTGAATTTAAAACTTTGGTCGTTTTGCGGCACGTGGTAATGATAATATTAAGAGCTCAAACTTCATAGGCTTTTTTAAAAATATATTTGAAAGGTTTCTTGAGGGCGTCTGTATTAAATTTAAAAAAAAAAACCCAAAATTAGAACCACCCCAATTGTGCATAAGGAAATTTTTAGCACCATTAAATTATGATTGAATATCGATCGACGAATATCTTGAAGACCTGAATTCATACTAATGATACTTCTACTCCGATATACCTACCTGGACATTACCCGCATACCTATAACACAGTTCTGCTTTAAGCTTTCGCATCGATATATACTGAGCCCGAGTTCCAGTTTCTACATCGACTAGAGTCTCGTTGAAATGACTTTTCGAAAATTTTCACCTTTCACGTGGCATAAATTTCTCTCTATATATAGAAGACTGCGTGGGTATAGGGTGAAATTGAGAAAGACCAAACCCGTGATTACGGTGAAATTTGTTAACGAATGTGACCATTTCCAAATCGCAAAATTACTCAAATTATACTTTTACCCTAGAGAATATAATTCCCGTCGTTGTGATACAAGATATTTTTCTTCCCATCCGTATCGTACCTCCAAAAAATCTCGCGTCGATTTCACCCTCAAAAAAAAGACAATACAGAACTAAAACTGTAAAATTCTCACCCCGTGGACGTCGAACGTCAGTGAGTTGTCATCTAGCTGTCAAATTTAGGTACATACCTAGATACACAGATACATGAGCTGCAGGGTAGAAAAGAGGTGAGGGTGGCGGGTGGCGAGTGAAAAAGGAAGTGTATCGGTAGGGATGATGAGGTTTGGGGGGTCGGAGGGAGTGAATAGGGGTGGAAATAAGGTACGGTGGGGGAGTTGGGGTGGGATATGGACACGCATTATATCGTAAATCTACGGAATTACGAACTTTCAGCTCCGAAGCTCGTTCGACGTTTTCATTTCATTTGCCGGGTCTTTCTCCTCTTTTGTTTCCCTCGTTTTCGTTGCTGCTGTTGCGGGGGACCGAAACTCCCGCGCTGGCTTCCATTTCTTTCTCTTCATCGCATTTTTTCCCCCCCCTCTCTGTTTCTTTCTCGCTCGCGCTGGTCCCATATCCCCCTTCCATGAACCACCCCCCAAAAACCGTCGCGGGGGAGTAGAGTCGTATATAATATCGAGGCGACGGTATTTTGTTATGAAGGAAAGAAGGAAGGTCTGCACCGGCGAGCAGGGACGCCGCCGCCGGCTATCGCCGCCACCACCACCGCCACGATCACCCCGCCGCACCGTCCCCTCCCCCGATTCGCGATGGGCAAAAGAAACGGAAAAACTGGAAATGTCGGAATTGGGGGATAGACGCCGGGGGTTGAAAGAGAAAGAAAGAACGTGAATCGGCCGATATTTGGTAAAATAATGGCCGACAGGCGCTCTGATAATTAGGACGAATCGATAACCTTCGTTCTTCAAACCCACGCTGACCCCTTAAGACCCGGTAGTAGCTGCCCGCGAGATTGACTCCGGAGAGGACACTTTTATTCCAAAAATTTTCTGTTTTTGACAAAAATTTTCATTCTTCAATCGTCAGAATACCCGCACCGATGTTTCACGATGCTTTTCATCCAGCTAATTCTGTTCAGAGAACCCATCTGATCACTGAAAAAGTATAAGACCGAAAAATTAATTAGATTGTCTGTAAAAAATTGCAAGTCCAATTCATTTTCGAGTAGCAGGAAAAACCCTTCGATCGAGATATATCTCGGATTTTGGATTTTTTCATCTCGGAATTTCGCAGATAATTTGTCGGGCTTGTCCGACAAGTCCTACCCATGTTCCTTTCGATCAGTTTCTTCGGATACTAATAAGGTAACCGCTACAATAATTGAGCCAAAAAAGAAACGGTTGAAATAGCCGAGGGAGGAGATGAGAGGGCGAAGTAAGGTCCGAATAAAAAGAGTATAGGAAATACCATGAAGAACAAAAAAAAGGGACGAGTTATTTGCACATGATTATCCTTCTCCTTCTTCTCCTTCTTCTTCTTTCTATGCCAGTTTCAAATAGCTGTTTGCATAAGAAAAATTGACCATGCGAACAGATTGTGTGTCTGACGATTGTGCGGAGGGGTTGTTATCGAAAGGTGTGCGTGAAAGAGAGGAATTATAGTTTCGCCAGTGCTTTGAGAGAGAGAGAGAGAGGGGGGGAGAAAAGCATTGGGAGAAAAGTAGAAAAAGATAGAAAGGGGAGGGGTGAAAGAGTAGGAGAATGGCATGCTCTTGAAAACGACCAACTTGTTTGTCACATTTACCCTTTCATCGTTCTGGCCCCCCCCAGACCTCCCCAGCACCCCGTTTCACCCGACAAAATCCTACGGCTATTCTCTCCGCTATTAAACGCATTGAATTCTCCAAATTTTGGGAAAACGCGTTACATACACAGACAACCCTATACCTTACTGCAGTTGATCGTATCCTGTATAGGAAAAAGCGGGCATACGGGCTTGTTTACGAATATTTTCATGAAAAATCTGTCGCCCGTTACGCAAACCGCTCCCGCACCTGGCTCGTGGAAAACTTTCTGCCCTGCAGATTTACCCCAAAAGTTACGTCAAAATTTAATCCAGTTTCTATGGGAACCGGGTCGATTGTGTATCCGCATATTCCCGAAAAAAAATTTTTTTTTACACATTTGGTACGTAAAATTAAATCCAGAGGTCTGTCAAATTACCAAAATCAACCCTCCGGCTTTTTAATTCACCCGTACCGTAATCAGGGGCGTAGAACTTTTACTGGCTAATCACAGGGTTCTGAACACTGCTTCAAATCTGCTAATTGATACCCGGTCTTAATCGTCGAATATAAGCTCCCGGTTTATATGTTTGAAAATTTGTGAAAATGAAAAATTTTGCACCACTTGGGGGACGCGGCGTGTGGATTTGCATAAATTATTTACACACGTCGGGGCGAAATGATCATTGGACAAAAGTTCGTCGGGAAAAACGCATACAAATGATCGGCCAGTACATAGAGTTGGTAGGGGGGTTAGGTATAGAAATTGGGGGATTGGACCCTTATTTCTACGTCGAAAGGTAGAGGTGGGGGAAGGGGGAATGCGGGGGGTGATAAATTCTACAACATTGGGAAAAACCTTGGCAAAGGCGTTGCTGGATTCATAACCAGCCAGCCAACCAGCCACCGAACTTGCCACCGCACATGGGTTCCGGTTAAAGCATGTCTCTGCATCACACGTGACATACTACCCTGGCACGGTGACCTTTCGCACGCGATTCTCACCTACGTGTGTGTTTTTTAATAATTTTTTTTTTCTCCTCCGTCTTATACTTGATTTCGCACTTCTTTTTTTTGTTGGTATTTTGCGGACATGTTCGTTAACTTGAATAAGAAAAACGGGGATATAACGAAGCCCGGGAACTTCGAAATCGAGACTGCAGTGACGACGAACACGTGACGAAGTATAGTTTCGTATAGTGAAATGTGATGGGAGTGAGATTTGATTTGGTTAAAAAGAAGTAAAAAAAAGATACTATGCACCGATATAACGATACAAGTGGGATGTTGTCAACCTCCAAGACAAGAATAAGTGCGAATATATATTTTCCCAGTTCTATGAGGACGGGTCCATTCGTCCGAGTGCCAACTATCGGTTAAATGCAGACAGTGATAGATCTCCTTGATACCGTTACGTTTTGTTATCGGTTTTTTTTTTTTTTTTTTTTTAAGAATAATTTTCCTTATTCTTCTGCTTCTTCCATCGTCGAGACTATTTTTACAAATCGATCGTTGAGGAGCATCTGAAAAAAAAATTAACTGCAACGTAAGTTTTTCTCAAAAACAAAATTTTTTTTTTTATACCTCTTGCAAATGTATCGTCAATTATTTTAGATTATCTCATACAATCGCGAATCGATTCAGTTTTGACACCATGTATAGATACCATTCCTCGTATATTATGAGGAATCGATGTTCACTCATTCTGTGTCCACCGAATATGGCGACCAGTTTACTCTCTCTCTCTTTCTCTCTCTTTTTCCCTGTCCCTCTCACCTTCGTTGGTTGGTTTCACCGCTGACGTTAACAAGATTGACAATCTGACATTTTTCACGATTTAACGATGGAACGATGGATAGACTCTGGCTAACGGTACGATAGTCGTGTGCAACATCACATTGCTCACCTGTCAGGATCCTCAGCGACAGGCATAATGACGACGACGACGACGACGACTGCAGTGAGGCTTGAAAAAGCGATCAATCTATTTTTCATTTTTTTTTACTATTTTTATTCAGTCTTTGTTACTCCCGGTAGTCTAATCTAATTCAAATTAGATTTTGATCGGGGATTTCGATAAGCAGTGAGGGAATAAAGAAATGTAAAAACCGGAATCTTAAACAGCGTTAATTAGCATATTTTTAATCAAAGGAAACGCGTCGACCGACCAACAAAAGGGTTCTTACAAAAGAGAAACAGACCATTCGTAACGACAAGTTTCAAGGTCTCTTGTGTAGCACGCGAGAATTATTATATCAGCCTTTATCTATCGGTATAGAAATTGGTAATTTAAATTTCAAATCTACTCGCGATTTGTATTCAAAATAAAAAGTCAAAATGGAAATGAGATTCCGAGAGGTATGAAATACGAATAGAGGCGAATTTTAACCGTTCAAAACTTTCAGGAATTTTTACTTGTCGATGGCGACAAAGTGCGGGTGGATGTTCGTCTATATACATCAGCATATATGTATAGATATATACATGTATGAATCATTTGTCCATTCCGTTTCCCCCAAGCTTCATTTTCACCGTTCTGTGTCCACTGCCTTTGCTTTTCTTTTTCGCCCTGTATGTCGGGATGAAATACTTGTTAGGGACCCTTTGTGGGCGGGTGTCTATGTGCCTCAAAGCTCAGCTCACTGGCCTCGAATCATCGCAAGATTCTAAACGAAAGCCCCGCACTGTACGACACCTCGTTGTGATAATTTTACTCGTCGATTAACCAATGTGAGAAAAATTTGTCTATAATCGAGAATTCGGTCCGTTGGAAAAAGACCCGTAATACCGAGTCCCCGAATCGCGTGACAAAGTAAGACTGCGGGGACACGGAGGTATAATTTAGTGGGCTATCGGCTGACTCATTGCTAACCAAGCCTGAACCCACCGGGCCCCTTGTAGCCAGTGCAGAAATTGGTTTTGATATAATTTGCGGCGTCAGGGTGTCTTATATAATTTGTCGCGATAATGGACTTGACGAATTCTTCTGATCCACAGACTGGCGGTTTTTGAAGGCCATCGTGGCCTCGCATGAGAGAAGCAGGTGCAAGGGCGGCGCAGCTAGACGAGGGAATGGCGTCGACGATAGCTCGAGGTCCGATACTTCCGGAATCCGGTGACGGGGACAGCGATGTATCAAGCGGCGAAGACAGAGAGACACTGAAGCGTCCTCACGGTGAGCTGGTTGATTCAGCCGGTGGAAAGAAGCGTAGAAAACAATCGACCCCGGTCAGATTTCCGGCATCGCTTATGGCCGAGGATCGAGAGGAAGAAGAAGACGACGAGGAAGAGGAAGTGGAAGAATCCGAGGAAGACGTACCGCCGGTAGAAGACAGCGAAGGTAAGCCCTGCACGGTCGAACGGATCCACCAGACGTCAAAGGACGAAAATTTGAATAACGAATTCCGCTGCCAATATTGTAGTCAATTGTTTGATAGCAAACAACTGCTTAATCATCACCTTAACAGCGAACATAATCTCTCCGGTATATCGAGGCAGAGTCTACAGCGGTCGCCGGTTCACTCGCATATTAGCATTAAGCAGGAGTTAAATACCCATCAGGAGACTTCCGAGAGTCCTGTCAATCTATCCGGTATAGGTATTAAGAGTTTCGCCGCGACGTGGCTCTCGGGACACGTTCAATCCCAGTCGCAGACCATCCAGTTGCAATCCCAGAACGACGAATGGCCTCCTTCCGGTTCGGCCGGTTCCTTGTCCTCGATTTCAAACCATCTTCAAGCCCTGCCTTTCCCCGGTGCATTGGCCCAGTATCTTCCACTGCCGAACTTCTCGCTCGGTGATTCGAGCCAGGTCGGCAGCAGACCGCCGATCGGTCCGGCCCCGGTGAGGATATTCAACCCGGACGCTTACTGCGACTTGTGTAATAAGGAATTTTGCAATAAGTATTTCCTCAAAACCCACAAAGCGAATAAACACGGTATATACGTTGATACTCCGGGGCAAACGGTGGGGGAGTCGGGTTTCACCGGGCCGCCATATCCCGGTGCTTTTTTGACCGGTGGTATGAAACTTGACCAGCAACAACCGCAGCAGCAGCAGCAACAGCAACAGCAGTTGAAATTGGAACCACCGACAGTCGGCGTTCCGACCGGGCCAGTGCTCCAAGCACCGTTGCCTCTCAACTCCGTGTGCGATCTGTGTCAAAAAAGATTCAAAAACGATGAATCCGTGAGAAAGCACAAGCAGAAAGTTCATAACGGAGACCCGAACGATCCGGACGCCCAAATGCTGCCGCCTCACAGCACCGACGACGACAAAGAGACTTCTCATCACAGCCTCAGTCCTGGAGCAATGGAAGCGCTGTTCAAACAAGAGTTCGGTGTCGAACAAGAGGACACATCCTTCATGCCCGCGCCGAGGCACCTTTCGCCACAGTCGGTACAGCAAGCGAGAGACTCGGGGTTCAACGTCGACCGGCTTAGGAGACTGGGAGTTATCAATCCGGAGGCGTTTTGCGAGATATGTTGCAAGGAGTACTGCAACAAGTACTTTCTACGTACTCACAAGATGAAGAGACACGGCATAGTCGTTCACGACAATGAAAAATCGCCGAGTAATCCGGGCGCCGCTGCGGCATGGCATCACGTGCAGACTAGCCCCTTGAATCTTATCGTTGGAGAGACCAGTGCTAACAGTTCAGAGTCCGGGGATCGCCCCGGTGAAGATTACGAGTGCAAACCGTGCGGTATTAGGTTTCAAACTGCGGGACTGCACCAGGCGCATAGACAGAAGATACACGAAGTCGAGGAACAGGCCGTCTCGCCGAAGCCAGAGAACGAAGCTGACGCGACTGACCAAAGGCCCGACTCCATCAGCGAGGACCTACAGAAATTGCAAACGATGATCTTGCAGTTGAACGGTTTAGAGTCGGGGCGAGGCGCGCCATGTCCGATCTGCGGAAAGGATTACGACACTCGACAAGCACTCAGAAGCCATATGGCCATGGAACACGGTGCGGTTGTCGACGATACTGTCTCGTCGCCTTTGCAAGGTACGGAAAAGTCGCCGACACCGAGCAGCGGCTCCCTAAACTGCACGTTCTGCGAAAAGGAATTCTCCGGACAGGAAGCCCTGAGGAAGCACGTCGCCGAGGATCACCAGCCCTCTACACCGACGCCCAGCGTTCTTCCGACCGTTTCGACCCCCATTACGCCGACTACACCGACCGCTCAAGCCCAGGAACGAAGAGCGTCCATTTCTATGACCCCGACGTCTAGCTACTGCGAAATTTGCAACAAGGAACTGTGCAACAAGTACTTCATGAAGACGCACATGCAGAGAATGCACGGTATAGAAATCGAGAACGGTGCACAGATAGGCGGAGTAATATGCAACATCTGCAACAAGGAATTGTGCAGCAAGTACTTCCTTCGCGTTCACAAACACAACACACACGGAATCATCGAAGAAGGGACGACCACCACGACGACCAGTAGCTCCGCAAAACAGACCGATAACGAGACAACGAGCAGCGAAGACCCGGCCCTAAAACCGGAGCAATTAAGCGACTTGACTCACCGTTACTACGCCTACTTCACCGAGGTCTGTCCGATTTGCAACAGGAGATTCAGGAGCACGAAGTGGCTGAAGGCACATCTTCTCAGCGATCATGGTAAGGCGGGAATCGATAAGTGGCGGGAATTGGAACAGCAATATCAGTCGGGACCGAGGAGCGGAAGAACGCCTGGCCCATCGCGATCTTCGGTACCGCACCAAAATCAAAGCTTGAAGATACCGAACGGTATCGAAATGACCCAACATCTGAAGACCGGGGACTATTCAGGGCTGGGTAATCAAGTGCTGTCGACTCTCTTCGGATCCAGCGAAGACCAGCAATTGAAAAGCTACCGGTGCTCGTATTGCACGTTCACGACGCCTGTACTCGCCTTCCTATTCGTCCACGAAAGGTCACACACAAGTCCGCAGAGCGGTACGAGCATAGAAACGGAGAGAAATTTACAATGCCCGGTCTGTCTTCAGGGATTTAATCAGCCGGAATTACTTCAGCACCATTTACTAACTCAGCATCAATTCCCGGGTATCATTTCGCCGTTTCAACCACATTTACAGATAAACAGTTCAAGGCCTGAATCTTCGTCGGAAAAGGACAGCGAGTCGAAGGACCGGACTGACCTCGATGACTCGAAACAGGCGAGCCCTCACTCCTCGGTTCAGAATGTTCCATTCAATGATGCGCCGAAATTGCAAAGACCGGAGGACGCCACAGCTGTTCAAGTCACGCCTCAGGGGGCATACAAATGTGCACAGTGCGGATACGCCACTCCGAATTTGAACCGTATAAAGAAACACATTAGGAAGGATCACAGAAGTCCTGGTAACGAGCCACAGGAAACTGCGATCAACGAATTGACCCGGACACTCAAGGAGGTTGCCAATAAACACAAGATTCCGGCCAGCTACGCGATGCCACAGGACTTGAACTCGAATCCTGATAAAACTATAATGCAACAGTTTTTGATCGAGGAGTGCGGCGAGGCCGTTCACGGTGGCTCGGATACAAACTCGGAGAAAAAATTCGGACCCGCGTTTGTCTATCTGCCAGTAAGGACGCGGATCAATGCTCCTTTGTCCGCATCCTTTAATCTTAGTCCTACCTGAAATGAAGAAGAAAATAAAGTTCCTAGTCACGATATTTGTGAGAAAAAATTTTTTATTGTCAATTTTCGTATTCGCTGCAGTTACGTTTCCTATTTACTGTATATATATACATATATGTATATATATATATATATATATATATATATATATATATACCTAAATGTGTATTTAGGGTATTTAGGTAGGTATTATATTATGTATGCATTGATAAGTACATACGATGATGAGTGAACCGCAACCGCTGATGATAAAACGAAATAACTAAAAAATAAAGAAACAAAAATTAACCAAAAATCAAAAAAACAAAGATAATACAAAAAAGAAGAAGAGAGAGGGAAAAAAAAATAAATAAGAAAAATATGAGAAAAAAAAAACAAAAAAATACTTAGTAATATATAACAATTGCAACAAAAGATATTTTTTTAACGAAAAACAAAGACTTTTATATGCACCTGTGATTTTAAGTTCCTTCTTAATTAAAATTATTCCTATAATTATATGACGATGCTTTTTTTTTTTTTTTTTTTTCTTCTAATTATTCGTCGTCGACGATGATGATGATGAATGATGATAATAATAAGGAGAAATAACTGTTTGAAGATGATTATATATGAATTAATTGCGTGAACAGAAGAACACATATATATACGTGTGTTAAAAAAAAAAAATAATAATATACTGCATATAGACTGTATACACTATTATACTGACATTATATTATAATATCTATAGATGCGAAGAACGAGTAGTTTTTTTTTTTTTTTTTTTTTTTTCTATTATTATTATCGCGGAGGCAGTTTACGGAAACCGTTTTGGTTTTGGATCTAGATATTAATAATTACGAAGCAGAAATAAAAATAAAAAAATAAAAAAAAATTGTACGAGACGCGTTTAAAAACCACGTTGTTATAGGTATTATATATAATCGTGATGTTATTACTGTAAATATTAATTATTGATAATTAATATATATAAAAAAAAAAAAAAAACAAATGGGTGATTAAAAAAGTTCCTATTTTAAACGCGACGGTTACTATAATATATACATATATACACCATAACGGTTTCAACTGTAGATTCCGCCGACCCGCCACTTCGATGTTTCCTGAAAACAGAAACAAACTATAACGTAAGAGAACGGGAAAAAAAATTAAAAGATAAGAAAAAAACCAAAAAAAAAATAAGAACACTAAACTAAAAAAAAAAAAAACTAAAAAAAAGTTGCTGCACGATTTTTGTGTTCGTTTTAATAATAATTCTCTCGCGTTACATATTATTATTATTATAATATATAATTATCCAGATTTATGTAGCTTTTCAATATATATATATATATATATATATATATATATATATATATATATATATATATATATATATATATATATATATATATATATATATATATATATATATATATATTTCCAATGCTCAACGCAACATGACTATTATATATATATATATATATATATATATATATATATATATATATATATATATATATATATATATATATGTATATATATATATAAATATATATATATATATATATATATATATATGCTTAATGAATTAACATAAATTAAGAATACGTACCCCAACTGAGATTTTCTATAATAACTTTAACCAAAAAAAAAAAATATATATATATATATATATATATATATATATATATATATATATATATATATATATATATATATATATATATATATATATATATATATATATATATATATATATACATATGATATAAACTCACGATCGAACAAAAAAAAAAAGAGATTCATTATTATTATTATTCGTCTACGTCGTATTGTTAATATTATCATTATTATTATTATTATTTCACTAATTCGCATATTACCGTGAGCGCCAGGTGAAACGGGTCAGTGAAACGACGATGGCGCTAGCTTACTTGAGATTTAAAGGGAGAGCCAATACACTAAGAATATCCCTAGTTCCATATTTAATGGCGTTTGACGTCTACGCTTCGTAAGGCCTAGGGATATTTTCGCGATGGAAGTTAGTTCCCCTTGTAAATTTCAAGAATGCTAGTGCCATCGTCGTTTCACTGACCCGTTTCACCTGGCGTTCACGGTATATATACATACATATATACATATATATAATACCTAGTCAATATTTTAACAAAAACAAAAAAAAAAAAATGAAAATAAAAATTAAAGAATACAAATGAAAAAAGAAAGAGAACAAAAATACGTCGTCTATACAAATATATACATATATATAATATACCGAGAGATTAACGTGAAAGTTAACACTCAGTCACAGCCAACTCGGCACACTCCACGTTTTCCGGCTGTTTTTCGCAGGCCGGCCATGCGCTATTCTTTTTAATTTCTAGTCAAATTGATGAACATCGGAAAGAATCGAAAGAAAAAACGGAAAGAAAAAAAATAGCGGATGGCCAGCCTGCGAAAAAAATACGAAAAACGTGGAGTGTGCCGAGTTGGCTGTGACTGAGTGTTAACTTTCACGTTAATCTCTCGGTATATGTATATATATATATATATATATATATATATATATATATATATATATATATATATATATATATATATATATATATATATATATATATATATATATATATATATATATATATATATATATATATATATATATATATATATATATATATATATATATATATATATATATATATATATATATATATATATATATATATTTACGCACGTCGACGCGCGGGCTATTTAAATAATAATAATAATATTAATAATAATAGTCAAATATACTATACATAATATACATACCTATATAGAAATAATAATGATAATAATTATTGAAAACGAAATAACAAATAAACAAAACGCAACTCAGGGTGAAACTACAGTATAACTCGCAACCAAAAGTACAATCATATACACAGCCAACAAAAAAAAAAAATATAGTTAAAAAATAAATAAATGAATAAATAAAAGTAACGAAGAGAAAATTGAAGAATTAAATTATTGAATATAATAGTTCAAATATGAATATATATATATATACATATAATATATATATGCGATATCGTATAAATAATATATGATATTCCGGATTTTTTTTCAATTTTTTTTACATTATTCCGGGTATATGTAGTATTATATATATACTATACGTACACAAATTATATACACATATTTAGATCCGTACTCAAATGAAACATATATTATATAAACCGATACGTCATGACGAATTAAAAGAAAAAAAAAAAAAAACTTCGAAATAAAAATCAAAAGATCTGAACGATATATAATATATGTACATATATGATAATCCGCGAAAACGGAGACGATCGTATATACCTATTATTGAATATACATATATGTATATATATATATATATAATAGTTTGATTTTGTTCAAAATTGAAAAATAATAATGAAAAAGAAAAAAAAAACTATAGAGCGAATAGTCAAAACAAAATAAGATCGAAAAACTGATCGAACTATCGGAGAAATGAAAGAAAGAAGAAACGACGACAAAAAAAAAAAAAAGACAAGAATAAAAATTGATAGATTATACCTATGAATTAATTGTCTAAAACTGAAAAAAAGAGAGAAGAAAAAAAAAATATCTAGTCGGATTATGTCTATACAACATTTATCTAGATCATAAATCTAGTCTATAAATATACATATAGTATGTGAGGTAAATAATTTTAATAATACTAATAATAATAATAATAGTAATTTTAATAATAATAATAATAATAATAATAATAATAATAATAATAATAATAATAATTATGAAAAAAAAAAATTAATAATGATAATTAACGTAGTATTAAAGATAAATTTAAGAAGATGATCGTTGTGAGCGCGGAGGGCATCAGAAACTTATAGTTCCTTAAAAAAAGCTGTTCATACTCGTGCCTTGCAGCTTTTGAAACTGAAATCAAAATTTTAGTAAGAAGAATACAAAATAAAAACAAAAATAAAAATAATAAAATAAAAAGATAAGATAAAAGTAAGGAAGAAAAAAAAAAAAAAAACCAAAAAAAGAAAAGTAACAAGAAAAAAAAAATATTACAAAAAATAAAATTACTTTAAAAATACTAATCGACGCGATATGTATATACATATATATATATATATTTAAAAACGGAATATATAAGACTCGTCGTGATCGCGAGTTGAAAAAAAAAAAAAAAAAAAAAAAAAAAAACGAATGAAAAACGAAAAAAAAAAAAACAACTCGAGCCAAATGACTTTGTATAACGAAACGAGAAACGAAAAACCAAAAAGAAGAAGAAGAAGAAGAAGAGAAAAAAAAAACAACCAAACCAACAATATATTAACAATAATAATAATATTAATAATAACGAGAAAACTCAATCGTGATATATACCATATACGAACAAAAAGAAAGAATGGCTTCCCCTGACTCGCGTCATTCCAACTATATATTATAGATATATAGAATATATATATAGAAGAAACAAAAAAAAATTATTAATAATGTCCTTTAGGCAAACGTAGAGAATTAGGAGAAGAAACAAAAAAACAATTTTTTTTGCTCCTTCAGACAAACAGACCAAGTTTCAATAATCTATATACTACATATATATACATACATATATATGTATATATATTTCTAATCATTCATAATACAATCGCGCTATTTGAGCCGATTGAATTATTCATAGTTCCGATGCTACACTACGTTGAACGATCCACACACGACAATATAGGTACGTGTATACCTGTGTATCTGCATCGGGTAGATGGTATGAGAGGGGTTAAACAGAAACGGAACTGAATTAAACTGCAGTATGCGAATTAAGGTATAAGATAGGCGGGTTTTCATATTATATACCTACTCGTTTCGTTGCTGTGCAGATATATTATTTAATGTAACGTATTCAGTTCGATAAACTGCATCATTTTATATACACATATATACATATATAAAATTTTTTTATTATTTCTTTCTCTTTATATACCCACACCTCGTAGTTATACAATCGTATATAAAGCATGTAATAACAACTATCACTAAACGACATACGGAACGCGAGACTATATACCTGTAGGTATACGTGAAACACGGAACACGGAACACGAAACTATATGACGCGGTAATTCCCCGTTCATCATTTCACGAACACCGCGCAACACACACGCATACACAGAATTATAATCGTATACTGAATAGCTGCAGGGGTTTACACTTACTAATAGTACATATTACAGGTCTGTCTTGTGTCTGAGCAACAGCTGTTGCATTCTTATTATCTGTTTATTATTTTATACTACGAAAATTCAAACGAATTATATTAAATATCTATACGCACCTAACCTCAAAACGGAAAGAAGCAAACTTTTACCGCCTTTTTTTTCGAACTTACGAAACGTAGTGTTCTTCAACTACAAAAAAAAACAGAAAAATAAAATAAAACGGACAAAAAAAATTCTTTTTTTTTTTCTCCGAACCTTGAACCTCGCAAAATTTCGATGAATTCTATCTTTCATAAATTTATACGATAGAATTGATAGTATAATGTAGGGGAAGCCATTAAAGGTCCATTGAGTGAGCGAGGCAATCCAATTTTCAAAATACATTATGCATTATTGTCGCGAATAAGTCCTGCG